>ML831169.1:39503-54919 GCA_009831015.1 Picea engelmannii
TTCGAATAGTGCACCGACAACACTTTTTCAAACAGTGACTACTCACACCCATAGAGAATTGACTACTATCGCACTGTGTTTATTGAGACTTCGCCACTGTTCTATTGCATTAAGTGTTTGTTCACAGACCCAAGATATCCAATCTCGAGTGTGTATGTCGAGTGAGTGCAGTGCTATGGAAAATCTAGTGGAATAAATACTAATCGAGCTAATGGATGAAAAGGTGATGTCCATAGGGATTCAAGCTTCATCGATGAGAGGAGTGCAAGCCTCCCCATCGAATGCTCATGGATATGGACCATCCCAAGCTGCGACTGAGAAAAGAAATGAGCATCGAGATGACTTGGCCAATGTGAAGCTGATCCCATCCATCTTTCCCGACTACATCCCACCCCTGGCAGGTGTGGTGAGTCGTGACAGTGTCCTGAGGGACTTCAACTACACAATCATTATTCCGTACCTCCCGAAGGGAATACAAGTAGTCAGACCGCAGTTAGAGAGAATTTTGACCTTGAAGATCGGTGATTATAACTTACGATGCTGCAAGAGCTATGGAATTATCATACCTCACAAATATTTGACCAAGACGAAGGGGAAGAAGTTAAATATCATTCCCCAACCATGGACTATGGACATCGTGAGGTCCACTATTTTGAACGTAATGAAGATACCCCATTTTGGAAGGCACCGGGAGGTTAACGCATATGTTAAACTCATGTTGTCATGCTTCCATGGTGGTTATCTGTGGCTAGATAGAAGCATCATCGTTGATCCGGAGTTGATCCATAGGATCACCGGTTTAAGCATGCAGGGACCAAACCCGCAGGAATTTTATCCAGGGAAGGTTGCAGATCACGCCCTAGAACAGAAGATTAAAGACACCTATGGTAATGTGGAGAAGGGGACACGAGGCTACAAGGTAGCCTCCATCCAAAATGGATCAGTGCACCTTTCTTTCCAGTTGATCACTGGTAAGCTAGTAAGGAAGAACAGACCCATGCAGGTCACAAGGTTTGTTGTTGACCTTGTCAGAAAATGCGTGGAGGGATTACAAATGAATTGGGCTAGTTACCTAGTCAACCAGTTAGAATTGGACTACCGCGAAGCTCAGGATCAAGGCTATGAGTTCCATTTTAGATGGATGTTGATCCTCATCAGGTTCATTTCTTAGGAGATGTTGGAAGGTGCGACCTTCCCATAAATTGAGCCATTCGAACCTCTAGATGTGAAGTTCACCATGATCTGGTACACGAGTGATATGGGGAAGAAATGGTAGTCGAACATGGTTTTCCACACCTACTACATGCAACTGAAGAGGGATATTGAGTCTTTCCCTCGAATGACGTTGAATTCCCTTTATAGGTTCAGACCATTAGCGAAGTTTCACGCAGATAGACACTTTATCTATATCACTACGCATGTAGATGAAAGTAAAGAAGAGCTTCAGCCATACTACAAGCTTACCGAGGAGGACATGGAAGAAATCACTAAGGAATGGCACGCAGAGTTCCTAATACCAGTTGACCAGGCTGAACTGTCAAACCCCAACCTAATCAGAAGCCTAGTGGTCACTTGCGAAGAATATGATGCACCCAGCAGTAGCCAAAAGAAGAAGACGGAAGAATTACAGGAGCTGAACAGTGCATCCGAAGACACTGCTCCTGATTCGCCTAGAGGAGGAGGTGGTGATGAAGTAGACAAGGAAGAGGAAAAAGGAGAAGAAGATAATCAAAAGTAAGGAAAATTAACACCACCTCATAATCCCCCTGATGAAACAGAGGTGTCAAACAAGAGAAAGGTTTCCCCCATGAAACCTACATCACGGAAGAAGTCCAAGGCCAATAAACCATAGATGCAGTCTGTTCTTATGGTCAATGACTTCGACTTCATTATCGCGGTCGTATCATACACCTCGAAGGAAATTTTTCATAAAAATGAATCCAAGCGAGAAACTATGAATTATCGCATTGAAGCAGAACTGAGAGGATTAAAACAAGCACTTCACTCTAGTCGCACAACATCCATTGCACCTCTGCCATCAGAAGAGACAGAGTTGGGAGATGAGCCTACCCAACTCCGCAGAATAGTTGTTGCAACCGAAGCTCGCCTTCGTCGCATGAAATAAGAAAAAGAATAGGCCACAGTGGCCCTGAAGCAAGCACAAGAGGAAGTCATTGAGTAACGTCAAGTTGCGCAGTAGGAGAAGGATGACCTCAAAACCAATTTCGAAGAAGATAAAGCGCAAATCCAGCAGAAGAAAGAACAACTTCTCATGAAGCAGGTCAGATTTAAAGAAGCAGTCAACATAGCACTTTGCTCTATGATAGGCTTGGAACAGATGGAAGAAGACCCGATATAAAATCAAGTCGCAAAGCTTGTTGAACCCATTAAGTAGCTTTAACAGATAATAGAAAAACTAGAGCTACAAACAGTGCCAAGCACTCCGTAGGAAGTGCGGGAGCATAGATAAGAAATCACCCGGATCACAGTTGAGAGAATCAAAGCATTAGCCATGGAATGTAAAAAACTAAGCAGTCGTAGTGCGCAGACTTATTAGCGACTTAAAGGGGATCCCAAACTAAAGACACTGGATTCATAGCTCCAGGAGGAAAAGCAGAAAGCAACAACAGTATAAGTGCAGTTGAAACTCATGTCAGCAGTTGATAGGATGAAAAGATCCCAAGAACAGCGCACAGCTCAGCAACAAGTCCATGCCAGACAAAGAAAAGTTATGGAAGTGATTCAGAAGCTCCAGCCACTCCATGATGCAGCTTGCCTACTTTTTGAGGAGATTGAACGTAGAGGAGAAGAGTTGGAACAAGTAGTCACTTCGGTAGAACAAAACTTAGAGGGACCTGTGAACGAGGCAGTTATTCAAGATTTCTCCGAGCAGGAGGCCTTGGCGTAGCAGCAGATCGAAGTAGTTTGAGCCAAGATCAAGGCTTTTGAGGCCGAGTTACCAAGACCAGAGTGACTCGGGATGAGTCACAGGTGAGTGTTGGGGGCATGTTGGCCCTTGACCAATTTTTTGAGATCCTTGGTCATGTCTGACCTATTTTGGGACTTCAACAGGCTGGTTGATGGCGGAGCGCAAGTCAAAGGTAGAGCACAAGTCAAAGTGGAGATCGTGGGATCCCAACCCCTTCTTAGGGAATTTTTGGGTTAGGGTTTATGTAACTGGTATGGGATCTCAACCCATGGGTTTACCCATTCTTAGGCTCATTTTGTAATTTATCAATAGATAAGCTAAGTGTTGTAAGAAGTAGAATGCAATCTATGTAATTATAGAGCCGAGGTGATAAGTGATAGAGTTTGATATATGTGATTGTAAGAGGAATCTGATGGCTTAGTACTGATATTATCTAGGTGCAAGAGGTGTAATTTATTTGATCTGTGTGATTTGGCTTTATACATACTGTGTGAGACTTGCAAAGCTAAGTGCAAGAGATTGTAAGAGGCAGATTGTAAAGAGGCTTTGTGTTGTAACCTAACTCAAGGAAGGAGGATCTGGTGAGGTGTGCGCAGATCTCTTGTCCTCTATGGAGTAACGTTTTGATGCTCTGTGCCTGTAAGAAGCTTGATAGAAGAGAAGAAGAGTTCGTGGATGTAGCCCCACACTGGGGTGAACCATGTATATCTGGTGTCTTGGTTGCTTTGTGTATTATGGTTGTATGTTGTTCATGTGATTTATGCTTAGTGTTGTCATATTTATATATGTTGAATATATCTAATAAAGTAGCTCATTTCTTAGTGATATGAATGAATGCAAGATATGATATGTCTCTATGTGCTAAGTGCTTGGATGTGATAGATCTTGTCGAGTACTACATTGTTCTTTAATTAGGTTTTTGCATGCGAAGTGAATAAGGGTTAAAAGCTAATGAATGTTTACTGCTAAGTGCTTTCCTAGGGTACTGTAATCATAGATCTGTGTCCCAGCTAGGTTGCATACACTTGAGTCCTGCAACCACCCCTGCCTCTACCTCGGGTGAGACTTCATCTTCTTTGCAGGTGTTGATGAAAGGGTCGGTAGTGAGGGTTTTGTTGGTGATTTGTTGAAGTGTTGAACCCTGGGTCTACCCTTATGCCAACAACAATAAGACCATCACTACATGAAGTAGTCAAAGTAGAAGGTCATCTTAAGGTTGAGGCCCTCAAGGAGACAATCCAACTTTCTAAGTGATGCTAGTGAATATCCTCTCTAATCACCTTATTCAACTCTTGCTTGGTAGGTATATGGTGAGAAAGAGAATTCAAGGAGAACCTAAAAGGGGGAAACTTATCAATAGAAACAACAAACGTGTTCACCTTTGGTAGGGTCCAAACCAAACCAATCGGCCATTCTGGGACGAAATCGACCCAATATGTCAATACATGCTACTTCTAAGATGGATCAACCCTGATCCATCCCTCATCCCACCCCCCATATTGACTAGTTCTTATTGGTTCTTCAACCCTATTTTCTAGTCGACTTGGCTCAAATCCAAATCTAAACCTTGAATAGTTCAATTTTCCAAATACAATAGAACAATTCAGTTTTCTCCATGATGCATGTATTTAGACCAAATATAATAGTAATATAATATCTTCAAGAGCTTTGTAGGTCCAATTTTAGATTGAAAGTGACCTAAATCTCTTCAAATACTCAAGACATCTACCAATACCATTTACACAAGTGAAAAAATAACTTCAATGTGCACTCAAAAAATGATATGTAGTTGTCACAAGCAACTTCAATATTTGAACAAAAAATGAGTTAACATCACAAGAACTCTAATAATTTCATATGTAGACAAATAAAAAATACGAACACCAAAAAAAAACTCACACAAATCAAAGATGAAGACACTAATATTTATGTAGTAAAACCCTCACAAAAGGAAACATCTACAAAGAAAGAGAAAATTTGTATCATTTATCAAGAAATCTTACATCTTGTACACTACTCTCCATCATGTCAACAAGTGATCCTACATAATATTTAAATAGAGAGCATGGAACAATGAGGTGAATGGAAAAAATCACCCCAAATAGCCAAGAGAGATCATAGGTTATGCATCGAATGTCTTCATGTATATGTAAGTCTAACAATAAGGCCATCACTCAACCACATGAAGTGGTCAAAGTAGAATTACATCTTAGTGTTGAGTCCCTTGGGAGGGATGGTCCATGAAACATACCCAACCCCCTAAGTAACATTAAGGAGGTGGATTAAATGGATTTTTCCAATAAAATCACTTTTCCAAAGTTACATATAATCTCACAATCATGTTCTTCTCATAGAGATATTTCCAACAACTATACTCTTGCTCAATTTCGAGATTTGAGTTAGAAGTTATGGCCCTTTAAAGGTTTCCTAGGGATTTTCTCTCCCATGCAAGGTCATCATCCATACAAGAGAACACACATGCCATATGATGTGGCATCATATGGTGGTATGTCACCTTTTAAATGGAAACTCCCCATGGTTTCATGATTATCAAGGCATTTTTCTTTCCCTTTGGCTTATCTCACTCAATAATAGCTCCCTCAAAGTGTTGTTTTGCACCTTCAAAAATTTTCTTGTTGCACCCGAAGATTTAAATATGGTGACATGAAACATCTCCAAATATTTTCCTCCATGTGATGCATTATCACATCATTACAAAAGTTCCCTTTATGACACCTGTTAAATTTTCTTAAACCCCAATCATAGCAATTAATTCCTAGTAAATCCTTGATGATATAAAATGTAGATCTACTGAATAAAAGCACATTGATATTCTAAACCATAAATTGCAGAAGAAGTAAAAATAGGAAACCAAACATATGTACATAGATATTTTTGACTAAATACCCCTGGAAAAACCTCTAAGGGAAAACCGACAACAAGATGATTCTATTATGAAAATTATGTCTCTTGTAAAAGGGAAAATGGCCCATTGAGAGAAATACAACTACAAACACACCGGTAAAAGACCTTGGCTGAAAATCTTATTCCATATCTAGAGTCCTCTAGTTGTATGACGACGGCTGTATGGCCTGGACGTACACAACATGGCCCACTAAGGGTTGTGTGACTACCTTCGCGGCTTGTATGGACCCATATGAACTGTACGATATTGCTTTGTATGTTGTACGATGGCTTGAAAGTGATTGTATGGCCTCTATGATCTCATCTACCTGTTGTATGGCCTTCCTAGAAAATAACTTGGCCTATAGGCCCTCCTTTACCTATTGTATGGCCTTCCCTGAAAATAACTTGGCCTCAGCCTTGCTAGTACAACCCTCCCGAGTCTCTCCTAGCTGTCGTATTCTCTCTACTTGTTGTCTCTAACCTACATAATGAAATTCCTCCTTCACTCTAAGAGTTACTAACTCCAAATCAATATGTCTCCTCCTCTCCCTTAGCTTCATTTTATAATATTGAGATGGTACATCCATGGGGTCCTCTCTTTCCCCAATGGTGGCTAATATATTTATGGAACATTTTGAGTCTTTAGCATTAAACAACTTTCATCTTAAAACCAAATGTTGGTTTCGATTTGTATATGACACATTTTTCATATGGCCTCATGACCATGCCAACTTGGTCTCTTTCCTCAATCATCTTAATAACCTTTCCCCCCACATTCAATTCATTAAGGAAACCCAAAAAGAAAACTCCCTCCCATTCTTGTAATTTCTCATCTCTCATCTTCTTGATGGCTCCCTCTCCAACCAATTCTATAACATGAAAATTCACACTAACGGATACCTAAATGTCAGTTCCCACCATCACCCATCTCAAAAATCTATTTTCCTAAAAACCCTGATTACTCATGCCATCTGCATATCCACCCCTCAATTCCTTATGGAGGAAAAGGCCCATTTAACCAAATCCCTTTTGTCCAATGGATGCTCTCTCTCTCAAATTAACATATCCTTCTTCTCTGCGAGAAAACCTAAACCCAAAACATCCTCTTCCTCCTCTCCCCCTTGTTCTCTCCTCTCTCTTTCTTATATCCAAGGCACCACCGATCTCATTGTGAAAATCTTGGCTAAGAAGAATATTGAATTCGTGTTCAAACCCTACAAAACCCTCAAAGAACCGTTCATAATAGCGAAAGATAAATATGACCCGATGCTTGGCTCGAGTGTTTACTAGATTACTTTCTCCTGTGGGAAATCTTACATAGGTCAAACTAAAGGAACCTTTAAATTCATAATTAAAGAGAATATAGATGATATTACTCATAATCATATCTCCAAATCATATATCATCGAACACTCTTTTAAATCCAAGCACCTTATTTTCTTTGACCAAACTGAAATCTTAACACCAACCCCTCATTACTCCTCTTGTCTCATTAGTGAAGCTCTCAAAATTGAAAAAAATCTTAATAACTTTAACCACGAAGATGGCTACAAAATTAGCCAATCCTGGAAGCCCATCATTCATCACATTGACCAATAGACCTTTACCTTTGATATTCCCCTACAAATCCCTCCTCTCTTTTTGGCTAAACAAGTTCCTCAAATCTAACTAATCCTCTTTTGGCATTTTATCCCTTAATCTCTATGAATTCCACTTTTCCCATTGTTTTCCCATTATTATTATCTCTTCATATATTAAATGCATTGTTAACTAAATATCTCACTTGACTTTATCTCATACATTAAATTCCTTTTTATATTCTAATATTTTTTCATTATAATAGCATTAAATCTCTATCTTTAATTATTTTATTTTATTATGAATTGTCCTCATCAACACTAATGAATATTTTTAATAAACCCCCCCCCCTAATCTCAACGACTCTATCCTTGCCCTTACTTTAATACACGGTTATTATTAATTTAATGTTTTATTATTATTTTAATATTTTTTAATTATTCTCATTTTTCATCTAATCTTAACAACCTTGTTCCCCTATTCTCTCACCTTTATTGTTTACCTAATCCCAACGACTATTTTCAATTCGTTGAATGGTCACTTGTCGATATCTTTCTATAATTATCTCTTACTTCATATATTAATCGCATTGTTAAGTAAATATCTCCCTTAACTTTATCTCACACATTAAATTATTTTTTCTATTTTGATATTATCTCATTATAATAAGTGTTAAATCTGTCTTTAATTAATTTATTTTGAATCATCCTCATCAATTGTAATGAATATTTTAATATTATACTACCCTAATTTCAATGATTATGTCCTTACCCTTATTTTGATCACTGGTTATTATTAATTTAATACTTTTTAATTATTCTGATTTTTCATCTAATATTAACGACTTTGTTTACCCTAATGTATTACCTTTGTTGTTTACGTAGTCCCAATGACTATTTTCAATTCGTTGAATGGTTACTTACATATATGCTTCTATAATTACAAACCTCGGCACTCTTTTACAACATAGAAGCTTCTTATGACCCTGATGATGGGTGGAGAATCCACTCGAAATGTTGGACATTTCAAAACTTCACACACATTTTTTATCCAGAAGATTTCCTAGCATTATGACTAACTGTGGAAACCTTCATATCCAAAATCATGAGACTTCCTAGATGCCAAGTTTTCCTCAAACCTAACATCTCGACTCACCACAATCTTGTTTTTCACTGGAATCCAAATCATATATGCCTTTGAGGTCTCAATAGCCAATAAATAATCCCTTCTCTATTGAGGGCTCCAACTTTTTCCTCTTCTCTACTTGTACATGGATATACATTGGACAACCAAAAATGTGAAAATGGCCAATCTTTGGCTTCACTCCAATGAACAATCTTCGGCTTCACTCCAATGAACACCTCTTTTGGATTATTTTCCTCCAATACCTTATGAGGACTTTTGTTTTGTGCATACATTGTTGTATTGTGTGCCTTTTCCCAAAGGAACATGGGTAGATCCTAGTCATGAATAATCTCCTTGGTAGCTCCAATGATGGACCAATTCTATTGTGGGTTTTAAGGTACTATCAACTTCCTCTTTATCCCTGCTTCTCTGTAGAAATCATTGAAGTCATTTGAGGTGTACTCACCCCCATTATTTGACTTCAGAACTTTGATCTTCTTGCATGTTTGATTCTCCATGAGAGCCTTAAACTCTTGAAACTGATTGAATAACTCACTCTTGGTCCTCATGAATAAAATTCACGTCCTCCTAGATAAATCAACAATGAAAGTCACAAAGTAAGTGGACTCACTCATTGACTCTACTAACATTGGACCACACACATATATATGTACTATATCTAAGATCCCCTTGGATCTACTCTCGTTGCTTGGAAAAGTAGCCTTGCAATTCTTTCTAAGAGAACACCACTTGCATACTCCCTATCACTCCACACTAAACTCTGGAAGACCAGTGAAAATATCCCTTGGTGCAGGTAAAACTTTGTGATGAAAGTGACCCATCCTTTTGTTCCAAAGCTCACATAGGTCATTATTATCATGAACCAGAGAAGATTTTGGTTAGGCCTTCAACCTATATATATTTCCCTCTCTATTACCAAGAACTCATGTTGAGTCAAGGCTAGATCCTTTTGGTCGAATAATAACCTAACCATTCTAAAAAATAATGGTGTATCCCTTGTCCTTCATTTATGAAACTGAGAGAAAAATAATTTTGATCTCTAGAACATACAACACATATACTACCTCCAAAAAACCTCTTGAATCCATTTGAAACCTGACTATCCCAACTCCCTCTACACCACACTTAGAATTGGCACCAATATCCACATGCAAATTCAAGTCATTCTCTAACAAACTAGTGAACAAATATTGTGTCCCGTTCATGTGACGAGAAGCCCCACTATCCACAAACCAAAAACTATTGGAAATTGTACCAGAAAAACAAGATACCAATAAGAAATTATTCACGAATCTCTCAAAAAACTCTTTGACTTTAGTTTCTACATATATTTCTACCTGCTGAGACTTATCCTTCCCTTTCTTCATGTTGGGACAATATTTTGGTACAAGATTTGGAAACTACCCATCGCGTGCAAAAGAAGGAAATATAGTTGGCGCACTTTTGCATACAGGGGTCAGTGTGTGCAAAAGGAAGAAGACTGATGGAATTCGTTAAGCATTTTGGGTCCATTGATATGGGATAATCCCTATTGTAATTGTATAAATATGTAATGGTTTTGGGATAGAGATAGTGAATAAGTATGTGTGACTGAATGTGAGTATGCAATGTATGCGAGGATGAAAGAGTGAAGAGTGACAGAGATAGATAGAGGGATAAGAGAACAACAAGGGCATGATGTATGAGCACAGTGCACACATTTTGTAATGGATGATTATGAATAATACAATAAGAAGCTAGTCGTTGTGGACGTAACCCATCTTGGGTGAACCATGTTAAATATGGTGTCTACATATCATGATGTGTTTTTTTTTTATGTTTATTTCATGCATATGATATATATATGTTATTATGAATATGTTACATGTTCTTATGTTTTTGCAGACATGATATAAGGTATAATGAACTAATGTTAAGTATAATGGTTATGATTACTACCTCCCATCCATTCATCACTGCGGAAACCTGGTTTCTGCATTTCCCATATATACCTGGGGTGAGACTTCACCTATTTGTGGGTGATACCAAAAGGGCCAGTATCTAAGGGTTTTGTTGGTGAATTCATGCTGAACCTTGGGTCTGCCCACTATGCGCCAACAAATGGTTATGTTGTTGGGACTAGGATCTGCGACTGAGGGGAGTGTGGAAGCTAACTAAGAAAGAGATCACGTAGTGGTTAGAGGAAAAGGAGCATGATTTTTCCATAGATCAAAATAAGAACCCACAGATCAACTCGAAGTAGTGGCTATAGAGGATTGTATTTACAGACTTACATGATATTTATTTATTGATTTCCCGATAGTTTTGGTTGAGTGGTTATAGAGGTTATCTAAAAAGAACAAAACATTTTTCACTGTTGTTCCAAGAAGTGGAACCCCTAAGTTGATCCACCAAGTTAATACCATAAGTCCTCATATCTCACACGCAGTTCATTTCTGGCTAGATAGTGTATTGGGGGGTTATATTATTGAGTTTGCTACAGATTGTACCCATTCATATAGTGCTTCTAAAAGAGAGTTCTTTAAATATCCACGCATAAGATATTTGAAATCATTGTCTACTTGGATCAAGATGTTGTTGTGTGATAAGGGGGTTATGAAGTTGGAATTTGATCACCCTAGTATCTAGGCACCTTCATGCACATAAGGGGATTGGGGGATGACTAGGGGTCAGTCTAAGTGTATGAAGGAGAGGGATGCAGGAAAGAATAAATAAGGAACACAAGGATTGAGAATGTTGAGAGAACAAGTAGGTGCAACGTAAGGAGAGATTGGAGTGTTGCATGGTGGAAAAATATTTTGGTATAGTAGGAAGAGAATTATGGCTAATAGAGAAGGGATACACAGTTATATTGAGGAAAGAAACACTAACGTAGTGCTCCAGATTGAAGGAATACCTCACACAGAGGAAGATAAAAAGGGCCATCAGTTCAGTCCAACAAAAGGACATTCATTACTTCCTAGTAGCCATATTGATGATAGACTCTGTGTCAAACCCACAACCCCATGTGCATCTCCAAGGTCTAAAACTTTGTCACGAACACTTGTAGTTCATGAAGGAAGCAAGGATAGCAGTAAAGGTAGTCAGAGTAGTGTAAATAGTACACCAACCTAGATTCAGTTAATGACACCGAGGAATAATACTACATAGTACACAATGGTGGAGATAGATCCCACTTTGAGAATGCCTATCTTCCACGGAGCAGGGACAGAATATCTAAAACAATATTTGTTTGTCTATGAAGAAATATGGACCATAAAGTAGGTCCAAGATGATGATACGAAAATCATGCAGTGAGTGACGACATTCAGAGACTGTGCGTTACTCTGGTATATGAAGTATCAGTCCATTACACCTGCGGGACACGTTAGAATGTTGGCAGACATCAGGAAAGCCATGTTAAAAGAGTTCCAGAAACCAAAGTCCGAGTCACAGTATATTATAGAACTAAAATAGATCAAGCAGTTCCTAGATAAATTAGTACGGGGTTTTGACCAGAGATTCAATATATTAATGGATCAATTGATCTTCTAGATTCCATATGAGCATCATAAGGAATGTTTCATTACAAGATTGTTACAAAATATATGATGCCCATTGACGCATCAAAAGATTATGTTGCAATTAGAAGTGTTATATATCTCCATGAAGTTGGAATCATCCCCTCTATGATAAAATGGCATAGGGATGGATCAGGTTCAGTCGTAGTTAGCAGTATTGATAATTCAGTTGCAGGATCTTGCTAAAGGGAAGGAAAAGCATGAATAATTCTAGTGTGTTACATGAAGAAAGGAAGGTCATCATTTGAATGAGGGTCCATCCTTTAAATATTATTTATCTATAGGAGCCTTGAATCCCTTGGCCTCAGGAGGAGGGGCATGGTGTGAGATATGTACAATCATTGGTCATCACCCGACCGCTTGTCCCTTGATGTATAAATATCAGAGCACTGCCAAAAGATTATTTTGTAGTTTTTGTAAGTCAGTGGGACATGATGAAAAGGATTTCCATGCACTCGATCTCATGAGAGAATTCACCACAGATGCATCCAAATTTCAAGGAGAAGAAGGATCATAAGGATGGGTACTACAATATAATACTCCAAGGGGATATAATCAAGGAGGAAGAGGAGGATTCAAAGGTCGAGGAAGAGGAAGATTTAATGGAGGAAGAGGACCGATTATCTATTATAATTGTAACCAACCTAGGATTTTGCACGAGATTGTCTTAATCCGTGTACAATGTGCACATACTTGTTGGGCCCCAACAACTCCCCCTAAAGTTTTACAAAATTTAAAGGCCCCCCATTAGAATCTTGATAATTATAATGAGCTACAGAATCAACCTTTTCAAATAGTTCCATAACTTGTCTTTATTTGAGACAAATTTAAGACATTCACTATAGTATGAGACATTCATTACAAGAGTATATGTCAAAATTTAGAAACGAGCATAAAAATCTCAATTTAAATAAAAACGTTAATTTTTCTCAACTGTTTAATTTCGTTTAAATTATGATTATGTGTTTTTTCTTTTGCTCATTAACAAGTTTGACTATTTTGAATAATGGGTTCAATACTTCATCAAATAATATCTTGGTTGGTTTCTCATTTTCATGAAATCCTTTGGTGATATTAATTAATTAAATTCTTTTTTCATTTTGCATCTCAATTCAAAATAATAATAATAAAAGAATTATCTATCATTGGTAAAAAATTAAAATTAATATTTTTCTCTTCTCCATTAACTTGAAGCTTCTAAAATTTTAAGATCATATTTGAAATCAAATTATAAACAATGCTTGTTTATAAGTTATAGTTAGTTTAAATTCATTTTTTATTTCTCTAGATTTTGTTTTATTCACAATTTTTAGGTTATTAATTTAGGTTTCCTTTTGTTTCACATGTTTCTATTATCAAATATTTGATACGGATCTGATCATGGCTTGATTTTATTATCCAAATACGTTCAAGATGATTGATCCAAAAATAATTTTAGATTGCTACAAATAATTTTATGAGCAACAACAGATAAAATTTGGAAAGGCGTCAAGATCAGACAGGTGATGTTGCAGAACTGATTGTACCCAAACCGTGAAGAATTTGAAGAAACGATTGAAAACCCAAAACCCAAATGGACCCATTTACCTTCCGCGTTAAGATTTTCCCGAAAAATGCATGATTTGAGAGATATTGATGTCTTTTTACGAGGAAAATTTCAGGTGACGAAAATTAATAGTGGCGCCCAGACTGTTCATTCATTGTATAAATATATGAGAAAGTTCAGAGCCATAGGGATCCAAGAATTGGAGAGGAGGGTTTTTATCCTTTCTCTTTTGTATATTATATCTTTTGTAAAAATTTTATTTCTTTTCAAATGGAGTAATCGATGGTTGGAATCTTTGGGAGAATGGACGAGTATTTTCAAAGAAGAATATGGAATTCCAGGTTTCTTAATGGCTTTTGTCCTGTGAGTAAAATGGTTTTATTTTCATTTTAATATATTCATATTCTTTGAATAATTGATTATGTATTGATTAAAATAGTTTTAGTATTTTTTATCAATACATGGTTAATTATTATCATTTATGTATTAATTTTTCCAATCTTTAAAGTCTATTATCCAAAACAATTCTTCCAGGACTACAGAATGGACAAGTGATTCCAAAAACTTAATAGAACGGCATATATGCATTTTGGCTTTAGCATTTTGTTTATAATGTTGTTATTTATGTTTTTTTAATACTGTTACATGTGCAGGTTTGATATCTTTAGATTAAATGATCTATGATGTGTAAGAGGTTTATATTATAAATACCATCTATCATTTGCTTCAATCAAAATATAAATGTTGTGATTATATCTTCGATTTAAATAATAAGATTTATTTTTGAGTTTTAAATTGAATGATAAAATGAATAGATTGTTTCCATATTTATCTTGTTGTAATCATGTATAATTATGAGATCACAGGTTTATGTTTTTGTTTCCTTTTCTGTCATTAAAACCTAAGCTACTAATACATGTTCTGAATTGATTTAGAATAGTCATAAGGTTCATTGTAGATTTCTCTCTTGGACATGTCAGTTGGATGTTCACCACTCATGCAGATGCTTGGATACACCTCACTAATTCATTGACAGGATAGTTTCTTTATATTTTTTTGTCATTTACATATAATTGAAACTACAATGTATGGTTCATCTTTGACTATCCACGTGTTCATGTTTCATTAACTTTTTTTTGCAACATTCTTTAAATTTATAAAATAAAAACAATAAATATTTTTATGTTCTTTCTTTATCTGCTTCCTAGAAGCAATCATTTTTCATATCGATTTTCATAAGTTTTGATTAAAACTTGTAGCTTGTAAATCATGTAAATAAACGAGACTTGTATATCTTCTGCTTAAATACAACTACTACAGTTACATTAGAACATATATATATATATATATATATAGTGTTTAGTAATTACTTAGTTATTTTAGCTCTTTTATTTATTTTATTTGTTTCTTCTAGGAATTTTAGATTGGCCAACGTAGCCATTAAACCCGTCAGAATGAGTTATATCAAACGGCTTGTGTTATTTAGACAACCTCGGACCCGATCGGACCCGTTCTTCCAATTGACGAACGGTCATTTTTCCCTTCAACAAATGGTGCTAGAAGGAGGGCCAGACTGACAAGCTGACCTTATAGGAGTCTTTGTTTCAAATTTAATTAATTTTCCATGGCTCCCCAAATCACTGTGTTAAAACATGCTTTCCACTTCTCATTACCTGATATTCCCAAAGAGACGGTCTCTCTCTTGTCAAAACTCACCTTTGATGGTGGGGGGAATGTATCTGCAAAAGAC
>ML831170.1:29399-54916 GCA_009831015.1 Picea engelmannii
TAAACAACCATTTGCTACCAACAAATTTTCTTCCAGCTGGAAACTCAACTATATCCCATGCCTCATTCTTATCCAAGGCATCCATTTCTTCAACCATGGCCTTCTTCCATAGTTTACTATCCTCTGAATTCACTGCTTCCCTGGCAGTTCTGGGATCATCATCAGTAATAGATAAAGAAAAATTAGAATGAAAATCAGGTGCACTATACCTTTCTGGTTGCCCTCTTTCCCTCACTGATCTCCTCAATATTGGGGTATGAGGTTCTTCTTCTGCTTCATCTTCTTCAGATGATTCAGATTTTGCATCATCCAACTCAAGCTCTATTTTCTCAGGTTCATATTGCGTTGGTAGGAATTCTTGTTTGTACACATCTTTTACCTCTCTAAAAACAACATCCCCACTGTAAACAATCTTCTTAGTTTCTGGTTTCCAAAGATTATAACCTTTCACACCATCTTTATAACCCATAAAGATACACTTTTCATCTTTATTATCCATCTTACTACTATTTTCCTTTGGAACATGTACATAAGCATCACAACCAAACACTCTGAGATGTTCAAGAGAGGCTGTCTTACCAGTCTATAACTCATGTGGAGTTTTATCATCCAATGTTGATGAGGGTGATCGATTGACCAGGTAACATGTTGTTCCCACTACCTCTGCCCATAATTCATGTCCTAACTCGGCACCACTAAGCATGTTCCTTGTTTTTTCCATCAGTGTCTTATTCATCCTTTCTACAACTCCATTCTGCTGAGGTGTGTATGGAATAGTCTTTTGCCTTGCCATACCACAATTCTTATAGAATTCTCCACCATTATCTGTTCTCAATACCTTTATTTTATTCTCTGTATGATTTTCTACCAGAGCCTTAAACTCTTTAAATTTATCAAATACCTCAGATTTCTTTCTAAGAAAATGAATCCATGTGTTCCTTGAGAAATCATCTATGAATGAAACATAATACATAGATTTACCTAGTGATGGAATAGGAACAGGTCCAAACACATCACTTTGTATCAACTCTATGATCCCCTTTGCTCTTGTAGCACCAGATGGGAATCTTACTCGATTTTGTTTACCATATATGCAATGTTTACAAAAATCAAAAAACAGATTTCAATTAGACATACCTTCAACGATACCTTTACTGTGTAGTGTTAGAAGGCCCTTTTCTCCAATATGTCCCAATCTTTGATGCCACAACATGGTCTTCTTTCCAGGGACAATATTGGTCTTGTATTCTTTATTTCTCTGCTCAGGGACAACAAAACTGTTACACCCATTAGTACAAGTGCTTCCCACAACTTGTATAGAGTTCCACACTGAACTCCCCTCATCAACACCATTTCTCCTCATACCATCTCGCAAGTGCCCTTTCCTAATACAGTATCCACTCCTGCATCATCCAACTTGCTTACATATATTAGGTTCCTGGCTAGTTTTGGAATGTGAATAACCCCAGGGAGAGTTCTAATCCTTCCATCTTTTAGCAGCAACTTAACCCTTCCATGTCCCATGATTTTGGTTGTCGAGTCATCTCCTAGGAATACATCACCACCATCGTATTTTTCATATTCACAGAACCACTCCCTGTGAGGAGTCATATGGTATGACGCACCTGAATCGATCAACCATACATCACGGTCTGCATGTGTACCTGTAGATGCCATGTAAACATCACATCCTTCTTTAGTGGAGGTTTTCGCCTCTATGGAAGAGGTACTATCAGATCCCTTTGGTTTATCAACCTTCTTAGACTTGCAATCTTTCTTATAATGCCATGTTTTACCACATTTCCAACATTTCCTCAAAGATTTTCTTGGAGACTTAGATCTACCTATAGATTTAGATCTCCCCCCTGGAAGACTTACCAGGATTCTTATCTTAGGTACGACCTCTTACAAATAAAGCATTTTTGTTATGACCATCCATTCTTTTCTGCCGCATCTCTTCAGATAACAAGGATGCAACTACATCCTCATACTTCAATGTAGATTGAGTGGTACTACCAATTGCTACAACCAGATTATCCCAAGAGTCTGGCAAAGAACATAACAAAGTAATACACTTATATTCTTCTGCAATAGTAATATTAACAGAGACAAGTTGGCTTACCAGAGTATTAAAGGCATTTAGATGTTCTATCACAGAATCTCCATCTTCCATCCTAAGATGATACAGCTTCTTTCGAAGAAACAACTTGTTTACCAGGGACTTTGATTGATATAAATTCCCTAACTTATCCCATAGTTCCTTGGATGTAGATTCTCCCGAGACATTCAACAACACTGAATCTGCCAGGCAGAGTCGAATAGTACTCCTTTCTCTTATGTCCAACTTCTCCCAATCTTCCTTCGACATACCAGTAGGTGGTGTACTAGTAGTTTGTGTACTAGTAGGTTGTATACCAGTCATTTGTGTGCCAGTAGGTTGTGTACCAGGATCCACAGTGATCCATTGTTCTTTGTTTACAAGAATGTCCTCCATCTTGAGCTTCCATAGCTCAATTTTTTACCGTTGAACTTCTCTATCTCGATTCTAGAATAGCTCGCCATTCATCTTTCTACACTCAAATAACCACTATAAAATCTCCCACTAAACTCAGGTTTATCACAGACCCAAGATAAACTTGATATATCAATACCGATCCAAACCCTCAGCAACAAAGGCATCCCCCTGAAGCCAAAAAGGAGTTCTGATACCACATGTAAGTTTTAAACCTGTGAAGTAAACCAATGCATATAGATTCTTAAGAAAAACAGAAATTAATCAATGGCTCATACACATAGTACACAGAGATTTACACCGGAAACCCTTAACCGGGAGAAAACCTTTCAACTCTTCATTGTATTAATTTCACCATTCACCATACAATATATATATAATGTTTTTAGGTATTTTATAGATACCAAAACCCTAATCCCTTAATCTAGGATTAATTTAGAAAACCGCTAAAAATAGAAAAATCCGCTAAAATAGAAAAAACCGCCCAAAAAACAATTTCGAGGCATTGCCCTGAACGTTGTGCGTAACCAGGGGGGGGGGCATACTTGGCCCCCCTTGGGACCCCCCTAGGAAGCGCTCGATGCACACAACACAATGAACAAAGGAAGTTGGGATCGTCAGACGCAATTGTCAAATCTAACGCGCCCACACACACACATGCAAAGAATATAACACATACCCAATAGTTTATTTATATGACCTCATTCCAAGTAAATACCTCTCTCAATTTCTTGAAATTAATTTCCATTTACCCGAGATCTGCTTTACAAAAACAAGTTCAAAATAGGAAAAATGTAAGCCCAAAAAATAGGGCTGAAATATCCCATCGAAGCTCCCATTCTGTGATACCTGTGAGAAAATTGAAAGGGTTTTTTCTTCTTGGGTCCGTGCTGAAGAAAAACCTCTCTCAGTCTTTTAAAATTCATCACCGTTTTCCCACAAATTTCTCCGGAAGTCAACCGGTCATTTGTTGCTAGGTGCTCTTCACATATTAAATTTGACTGCCATCTATCCCTTTGAGCTTTACTTCTGTCACAAAATATTTGGAAAAATAATAATAATAATTCCAAATATTTTGATTAATTCCTTAAATGAATTTCATGATTTATATCTTCAACATATTCATTTAAATGATTTGATAAACCATCTTGTTTTTCAAATCCATGGCTTGTTTTCCAAATCCATGGCTTAACAGAACCATGTGTTGTTTTGTCTAGTTGGTAAAGTATTTTCACTTTTCCCTTTTACCCATGAAAACTTATTTCACATCTTTAAATCTCCTTTTACTTTCACCATGTAAATTCTACCTGTAAATTTTCTTTTACTCTTGTAAATCTTTGGATGGATTTTCAAAACCATGTGTTGTTTTGATTTTCACCTGCAATTGTAAATTTAAATTCACACGTACCTGTAAAATATTTTTACACTTGTAACTCTTGTTTGACTTAGTCTCTTATTCGTTAAACTCATTTACATGATTTTCTCAGCCTCCCATCCATAAAAATATTTCATAAATGTAAGAAATATTTATTTATATATTTTTCGGCTCTGTAGAATTTTGTTTTCACTCATAACTCCATTTACTTTTACCTGTAGCTTTAAAAATATATTAACATGTAGCTTCATTTCAAAAATATATCCAAGCTTTTGAAGAACCCAAGCTCTCACTCCATAAATTTTAATTAATCCACGGAACCATTAACCTTCCCGACAATCATTTTGAAATGTAATAGGGAAAATGGTTTTCGGAGGGGGGTAGGTAGGAAGTGGGTTAGGAGGAGGGGGTCTGATTTAACGGGAGGGTGATAGTTGGTAAAATGTGGTAAGAATGAAAACCACTTTTCAGACCCCCCTTTTGGTTAAATTTTGGAGGTGATGGGGGGTCTGAAACATACGCATAACCATTGATGTGATTAATTCACGAATCTCGAGGATTTTTTATTTGGAAATTTTAAAAATTAAGTGTGGGGTGGGCCATAGGATTTGAATTTTGAATTTATGACTTTGGTTGTCATAAAATAAATATTTTTCTAATGTTTTAGAGATTGGATTTATTATTTAATTTTGAAAATTAATTCAAAATAAATAATTTCTTACTTAGGCTTTCTTTTCAAACTTCATCTTGCTCTATCTTTTGATCTGGATGTTGGTCTGAGGCACCAAATATACCATTGGAAAGTTGCTTCTAAGCGTTTTTCCATGAAAACACATGCAACCTATTCTGAACTGAATTTATATGCAAAAATATCTCATAGATCCAAACTGTGTTTTGGCCATCATACTTTAAAAACTAATCATTGTTTGGATAAACACATTTTTTAGGCTATGACACCTAGTGATTCATAGGCTAAATCTTACCAATAGATCCCAAAAATAGATAACTAAATAAACAGCTTACCTATAATTTATAGGACCCTGACAATGGCATCCTCCCAGTGAGGTGCCAAAGAACCTGCAACTCCAGTGCTTGATCCATGGGCTTGATCCCTTCACTGAACAATAAACTAAGCCACAATTTGAACAATTTTTTTGTTGATACAACCATCCTGAGAACTGAAATCTGAAAACACCATTGCAATCTGAAAACTAAAAACAACTCAAATTGCACACTGTTGAAAAGAGATGCGCAGAAGGTTGATCTTATTCATACTCCTATCTACTCTAAGTGGTAAGAAAATTGGCTTAATCAAGTGATATAAAAGATCCAAGATAGCCAATCAAGTAACCAATTCAACAACTTGACTCATTGACCATGTTTAAACCACACCAGAAACGGACAATGTAATGACAATGGTAACTGATGATGGATTGGGTCCTTAGAGTAAAAACATGATTGAACAGTTAAGATGAAAAGAACCTCCATATAGTTTTCTATAGGTTCAACAAAGAGATGATCTATTGGTTGATCCTCTAGGTATTCACTGAGAAGTTTAACATGGCTGAGTTTTCTAGTTGTATCCTCAATATTTCACCACGATTTCAATTGTTCAGTTTCGGTCTTATGTTTACAAATAGAACTTTCATCAATCTGAAAATTAGAAGGCAATACAATATCCTCTTGTTTTGGCGAAGGAATATTTTCAAAAAATTCTTTAGGATGTTGGAAACTATAGGATTGAATCTAAAAATCCAAGAGTTCAATATCCTTCTCAAATCTTTCAGCAACTAACTCAAGAAAACAAATTTTAATTTCAGGAGAAAATTTTCTCAATTTCAAACAATGAAACACAGTTGTTAAAAGAACTTCATTAATTTGAAAATCTGTTAACTTATCCCTGAATTTTTTTATAACTTCACAAGATATAGGATTTGATATATACCTTGTCATATTGTTTAGCAAGAAATCTGATCAACGTGTAGTGGAGTTGCCATAAGTGCCCTGAAATTTGAATTCTTTGACAGTGGAGTCACCTAAAAAAAAAAAAGTGAAGCTCTGGATACTTTGAACATGGAGTCGTCGGGTGAAAAATTCAGCCTTCTTGTGTCTGATCACTATCCACCACCAGTGATCAGATCTGGAACTTGATAATATTTCATGAGGAAGATAAAAATTATTCCCCAATATGGTCGCCACTATGTTAGCACTCTGTAATTTCCCAAGGTTGTGAAGGAAACCCAGAGGTAACCACAAAACCACTTTGGAAGCTGGGATCTAGCCCTGCCAGCTTCAGAGAGGGGTCTCTCTATATGATTTATCTATATTTGGTTTATGATATTAGGCTAGTTATGAAAATACAGGGTTTGGATTTTAGAATTTAATTGGGTTGAAACAAGGGAGAAAAGTCATTGGGAAATGGAGTCATTGGCTTAAGATGATCAAATGTATAAATAATCAAGCTTATATGCAACAGGGCAAGGTAGGAATACTATTGTATCTTTGTACTTTATAAGATGGAGAAAGAAAAACAGATTAGGATTCACTTTAAATATAAAGCATTGTTACCTGAATTCTATATTTAAACTTCAGAAGAAAACATTGATATTGCTTTAAGCCAGAACATGGTGTTTTAAAACAAATCCTGAACTTAATTTTCTTTAAAACAATAGAGGAACTAAACACATGTGAAGACAAACAAAACATATTATAGTAAGGATCACTTCATCACATAGATATGACACATGAATCCTGATACATATTGTCTTGTATTAATGCAAAAGGTCACTTGAACTCGGTGAACATCTTTACAATGAATGGTAGTCTCTCTTGTATAATTTCTCCCCCTATTTGCATTAAAATTACATGAATACATAGGAAATATCGCCCCCCCAAGCTTATGAGGTCGAATCCAACCACCTGCCTCAAAATAGAAAGAGATACGCTGAAATTTTGAACTATCTGCCATGAAAAATGGACCAGACTGCTGAAAAATAGGGCTACAATCACGAGCTCATATCTCCCATATATTGACAGCTATGTGAAAAATGGAGGATTTTTCTATATATGACCTCATTCCGAGTAAAGACCTCTCTCAGTTTCTTGAAATTCATTTCCATTTACCCGGGACCTGCTTTACAGAAACAAGTCCAAAATAGGAAAAATGTAAGCCCAAAAAATAGGGCTGAAATATCCCATCGAGTCTCCCACTCCGTGATACGTGTGAGAAAATTGAAAGAGGTTTTTGTTATTGGGTCCGTGTTGAAGAAAAACCTCTCTCAAACTTTTAAAATCCATCACCGTTTTCCCACAAATTGCTTCGAAAGTCAACTTGTCATTTGCTGCTAGGTACTCTTCACATATAAAATTTGACTACCATCTGTCCCTTTGAGCTTTACTTATGTCACAAAATATTTGGAAAAATTATAATAAAATTTCCAAATATTTTGATTAATTCCTTAAATGAATTTCATGATTTAGATTTTCAACATATTCATTTAAATGATTTGATAAACCATCTTGCTTTTCAAATCCATGGCTTGTTTTCCAAATCCATGGCTTAACAAAACCATGTGTTGTTTTGTCTGGTTGGTTAAGTATTTTCACTTTTCCCTTTTACCCATGAAAATTTATTTGTAAATATCCTTTTACTTTCACCATGTAAATTCTACCTATAAATTTCCTTTTACTCCTGTAAATCTTTGGATGGATTTTCAAAAACATGTGTTGTTTTGATTTTCACATGTACCTGTAAAATCTTTTTACACTTGTAACCCTTGTTTGACATAGCCTCCTATTTGTAAAACTCATTTACATGAATTTCTCACCTCCCATCCATAAAAATATTTCATAAATGTATGAAATATTTCTTTATATATTTTCTAGCTCTGTAGAATTTTGTTTTCACTCATAACTCAATTTACTTTTACTTGTAGCTTCAAAAATATATAAACCTGTAGCTTCATTTCAAAAATATATCCAAGCTTTTGAAGCACCCAAGCTCTAACTCTAGAAAATTTAATTAATCCATGGAACCATTAACCTTCCCCGACAATCATTTTTAAATGTAATAGGGAAAATGGTTTTCAGAGGGGGGGTAGGTAGGAAGTGGGTTAGGAGGAGGGGGTCTAATTTAACGGGAGGGTGACAGCTGGTAAAACATGGTAAACATACTCATAACCATTGATGTGATTAATTCACAAATCTCGAGGATTTTTTATTTGGGAATTTTAAAAATTAAGTGCGGGGAATTCACGGATCTGAGCACTTTTCCATGAAAACACATGTAACTTGTTCTGAACTGAATTTCCATCAAACTTTAAAAACTAATCATTGTTTGGATAAACACATTATTTAAGCTATGAAACCTAGTGATTCATAGGCTAAATCTTACCAACAGATCCCCAAAATAGATAATTGAATAAACAGCTTACCTATAATTTATAGGATCCTAACAAAGAGGTCAGCTCTAAATCCTTTGAGTCTTCTTCATAATTAGGCTATAAAAACCTTCAAAATTGATCTCAGTCTCCTTTGGATTTATGCGCAATATGTTCACAAGTTACAACAACCGTCAGATTGGTCCTTCGAGTCAATATCGACCGTCGATCTGATTTGTCCAAATCACTACATATCGATACCCTCGGTTATTGAGTATCAGATCATTGAAACATGCCAAGGTTTCAAACAATCATTGAGGTCCCAGTATGAAACTTTTCCTGTTTACCCTTGTCTGAACCCAATCAACATACACCACGTCACTGGGACCATCGGGTCACCGGCCTACCAAGCCCCGAGAACTCCAAACTCATGCTTTTAACCTTGATTGCACAGTAACCATTAGGTCGTTCCAGGAATTAAATCGTGATCGTTGATCTGCTCACTGGCCACCGATACTCGCAACATAGCTTTAATGCCCAGTGACCTTTCGATCACTCCTTAACTAGATCTCGATCGTCAATTGTTAAAGTTCCCAAATATCGGGACTATCGGGCCCTCAGACCTTTTAAAATTTTCACCTTCAAATTGTTTCTCCCTATCTAGTATGTCATCGAGCTCACCGAGATATTGGTCCATCGGTCCTCCAACTCAACTCCCTCATCCTTTCACTCTGGTCTAGTTTGGAACCTTATTTACACTCCATGTTCCAACCACTAGGCCACTAGGGTATCGGCCCACCAGCCCCTTGGGATTTTAGCACTGCAACAATCCTCTGATCTTTTGATATCTGATATCTCATATGGAACCTTGCTTACAAAACCATGTCACGAGGCAATCTTCCCACCGGGACACCAAACCATCGGGGTGTCAATCCACCGGCTCCTTGAGACTTTAGCATTGTGTGGATGTTCTTCTGATATCTGATATGACGTGGCAGATGATGTAGTCTCCACGTGGAACCTTCCCACGTGTACTAGATGACGTAGAAAATGACATAGTCTCCACGTGGAACCTTCCCACGTGTACTAGATGACGTAGAAAATGACATAGTCTCCACGTGGAACCTTCCCACGTGTACTAGATGATGTGCCACTGGTACATGACTATGATGTCATCACTTCCTCCAACTCTTGTTTGTATACCATGCTAATGTGGTACAAGTACATGTCTTGACATGTGGTGTTGACATGGTTGTTATCATGGCATTGATGTGGCATCGGCCACCGGCCCACCAGCCATCGGGTGCTCAGGGCTTCCACACTAAGTTTCCATGCAATATTCCCCAATCCGGATATGGAACCTTGTCACTTTATGTTCCAACCGTCGGGTCTATCGGACCACCAAGCCTACGGAAATTTAACACTACACTTCAATTGGTACTCCGATATGGTAACTGATATGGCGTGGCACTGATGTG
The DNA here is from genome assembly GCA_009831015.1 of Picea engelmannii. NCBI lineage: Eukaryota > Viridiplantae > Streptophyta > Pinopsida > Pinales > Pinaceae > Picea > Picea engelmannii. The sequence goes on from ML831170.1 coordinate 39,144, forward strand.
GACTCCCTCTACATCTACTGACTGGCATGGCACTGATGTATCATGGCACGTGTTGCGGATGTGGCATCGGAGCTATCCCACTAGGGTATCAGACCATCGGACCCTTGGAACCTTCAACACTGCACTGATATTTCAATATGGTTAGTTGATATCTGATATGTTGATATCGAACTACCAGGGCACCATGCTATCAAGCCACCAGGCTGTTGGCCCACTAAGCCCCCGAAAATTTAACAATGTGATCTCATGCAATATCTGATATCTGATATACATTGAGCCCCATGATATAAAATTCAATGCCTCATGTAGGGTTCCATAGCTCTTCCATTCACATTCAAACTATGGTATACCACTTTTTCAATATAAACCCATTAAAAACAAAATTTACTATGCATGTGGGATATATCGATTTCGTTTTTTCTTCGATCGAGTCACTGGGATTTTCTTTACTGAGCCCAGTGATGTGGGGTTTCCTTGTACAGTTTTTAGTCGCTCAATTCCTCCTCATACCTGTGTAGCCCCAAAATCATTTCATACACAGTGATCTCCCTTCTCTCATTTTTTATTCAGGGTAAACGCATCGATCCTTGTACACAAAAACTCATTAACACACAGGGACATTCTCAACTTCCTCTGTCTAGTTCAATTTGTAGTATGTATGCTTCCTCTTTCTGTCTAGTCTGATTATCTTTGGCCTTAGTAGTCTTCCCCTATCTTTGACATCATTGACAACAATTTTTCAAACACCTAACTCTTATACTCTAAGTCTTATAAATATTGGAATTTTATTGAAGGAAGTCTTAACTAACTCCATCAATTAGATATCTAATTATTAGGGGTTTTCTACCTAATTTACTCTACCACCCGGTGTGATTAAGTCTAAAGACTTATTCATGCATTCTCTATCTATTTATAGTTCAAAATATGGTCAATATTATAAGAGTTTGAATTGCTCATGGATTGAATGGATATCTCCTTAAGATAGAAACCTACTATAGTCACCTTCGTGAGTGGTGATATGATCTCTTGATTTACTCCCTCTTGTTTCATGATTGAAGAGTTATTGAATTTCTTAAGGTGAAGCATTTATGGAGGGTCGAATCTCTCTTGGGTCATGGGACTACCCTCAATAGGTGCAAACCAATACTCTGCAATAACCCTTAAGCTACAAATAGAATTTTAATGCTCATAATTGCAATCAATTATAATCTACTCAAATACCAAGACATCATTGTATTCATCATACTCTTCTTCAAAATAAGCCAACACATTCATTTAAATAAACATATGTCAACAATATTTAGCTTAGCCATTAAAAAATATATTATTTGAGAAATTATTAGGTCGTTGAGGTTATTATATAATAGTGATAGTAATAATATATATCAAAAACATGGGCAACAAATGATAATCTTGAGATTCATCATACCCCCAAACTAAAGGGTCGCATGCCTCTATGCAAATACAAAAATAAACCCAAAATTGGTGACAATCACTCCTCATCTTCTATCGAGTGATATTCTCTACATACCTCCCTAAGGTCATATTCCATAAAGTGTGTAATGGTGTCTTTGTTATGGTATCCTACCTCCTTCTCCACTACACTATGCCTCTTCTTCTCTCTATCCATGTCTATTTCACATGTAGATTTTCACGATGTTGTGGGATCAAGAGAAGTGGGAATCTAAACCTTGGACCAATAGAATTAAAATTCATCTTCCTAAGAGTGTCTAGCTATGATATGTATAAAGCATATTTTAGGGATACTAGTGAGTGAGGTTCCTCTCTTTATTGTAGGAGTCAGTTCCTCCCACTAAACTTGGGACATTTGCAACACTTTATCCCCTAAATATCTCATGGTCCTTTGGTATTGAACTATGACCCCCTATTGTATTTCCATTAATATTGATATTAGCTTTGCATTTGAAACCATTTGGGTATGGATTCTCAATATATTTACTAGCTTAATACATTCATCCCTCACCCAAAGTCCCATGGTCAGTTCATCTTCCTTGTATCTATGAACCTCTATAGCCTTGTTTGTCTCATTATATATTCAACAATAGAATTAATTCAATTGTATATCTCCCACATAAGGATTGAGAGACCATTTTAGAGGGTGAGGGAGAGCATAATTGGGAAAGTAGAACTCACACAATAGGTATTTTCTTTGTCATGGAAGATGATCAATTCACGCATGTCAAATTTTTCTCAAGTCATCACTATGAACAATAAAAAATTATGGAATAGATAATGACCCAAAGTTGTCAAATATGTAACCTGGAAATATCATCAACAACTCTAGTTGCTAGGACATAGGATCTTTTATATCCTTGATTGCAACTTGGTGTGGTGAAAATTTTATTGTTTTACCTTCACCTAAATGAGCGATTTGATATATTGATAGAAGGTTGTAGGAAAGACTTGGAATACATAATACATTATTAAAATGGTTATCATCTAGTTGAATTATTCCAAACCCTACAACACTAAGAGATCTATCATTGCCAATAAATATTTATTTAGTGATACATTCATTAAGAGAAAAAAGTATGGATTTATCCTTAGCCATATGATAAGATGCTCGAGAATCAACAAACCACTCATTAGAAGAAGAAGTAGATGTTGCATTGAAAGAAAAAACGGAAGTAAAAATTGCATGTCCATGAGAAGAAGAGTTAGAAGAAGAAGAATCAGTATTGATGTTGTACTTCTTCAATTTTGCTTCTAAGGTTTCCATATTCTTGAATCATTTAGACTGCACGTGACCATATTTCCCACAAAAATTACAATGTATCTCAATCTTCGTGCCTTTTGATTTAGTTCCTTTATCACCATTGGGAGTAGGACTTGGTTCAAAGGGTTTGGGACCCTTGTTTTGTTTATTGTTCTGAGGATGTGGCTTATTTGAATTATTGGCTTTATCATTATGTTGTTCCACTAAGGCTTCGTTATATGTACCTACAATGTCGATCACTCCAAGATGTAATAGTTTATCTTGATTTCTAATCAAAGAATCATAAAAAGCTTCAAAAGAGGGCATTTTGTAAGTAGCCCCTTGACTAATAGCCTTTAGTGGAGTGAAAAGTAGATACAAAAACAAAATAGTCAGTGCCAAGCTTAGCAAGAATAGCATAAATAAGTTGATTGTGTGTCTTGATTATTTTACATTCTACAAGTAAAAGTATAAGTTTTTTTAACTTAGATAAAAAAAAATCAATGCAAAAGAAATTAGTGGGATTCAAAAGAAGTAAAATGATGTTTAGGCTAGTGGGATTAAATCTCATTATGTTAACCAAACATGGTTTTCAAATTTTTCAATTCTGCATATGGGGTCTCAATTCCTTAAAGGTGAAATTGAATATCATTGGAGATGGACATTCCAATTAATTCATATGCTTCGTCATTTTCATTATCCCATTTGGCTCTCTTTTTTTCCAAATAAAAAATCCTTGTATTTGATATTTCAGTAGGAAATCAAAATACACATAAGATATCATTTTGGCTCAGTTCATCTTCCCTAATAATAACGTAGACATATACATTTAATCTTCCAAAAGAGATCCATACAAGATTCGTACATAGACACACAAAATCAATCTAAACAAAAACTAACATAACCAAAATTGTCTTTAACCTCCAAGAAAACATAAGTCTATATCTACCCCAATACCTATCAACCAAGCATCAAAACAGAGACAGTTCATAGCTTCCAGTCGGACATTGTCCTTATATTCATGTTCCACAAGGAGTCTTTCTTGCAGTGTAATGGCTTCTTTTGACAACGGACCTGTTTTTTTATTAATCTCTCTATATATATGGACAAAGGAGACCTCATTGAACATAGTTTTTCTCTCCAAGAATAGTTCCATGATTGGCTCCAAGAACAAATTTGTAATATGACATTTTCCATTATCAGAATCCATCAAAAGCTTCAAATCTCCAAGAACCTGCAGACACCTAATGTTTTTTTCAAGTGCCAATTTCATCTGCATCTAGAGGGCACAGAATTTATCCTTATTATTTGTTCCAAGTCTTGCCCCATATTTTAAGGAGAATAAATGGGAATGATCTAAGAAGATTATGGATTCGACCCCATACATTTCAAGAGAGTCTTGGTAGGCTCCATCAAATAATCCCCAAGGTTTTTTGAAATTGATATTGGGCTCATGCAGTACCCTTTGGGATTTTTGATTTGATGTCCTCTGGCCTTCCCCAAAGGAGAGTCTAATTTGGAGAACTAGACATTCTAATTGAACCTCCAACCACTGAAAAAGAATCCTATTTTTCAATAATCAAATTCCCCATAAAGCATAACAAGGTAGAGATTTGAAGGATAAGGTAGACTTGTCTAAAAACCAATATTCCATACATTCTTGTGAGGTCTCTTTATCCTAATTGATTTGCAAATTATAACTATGGATAATGGCCTTCCATATAGTCTTTGTAGAAGAGAAACTTACAAAAATATGATCAACATATTCACTTGCATTTTTACATATAATACACCAGTTGGGCCCTATCCAGTTCATCTTTTTGTCCATTATCCTAGGTTAGTATTCTATTTTCCAAGGAAAGCCAAACGAAAATTTTTTACTTTAAAGGACTTTCAAGATTCCACACTACCTTCCACCACCACTGACATTCTTCACCCAAGTCCTCCCTAATTTTAGCTTCATATCTAATATTGGCTATCAACATCCATGTGACTTTGTTTCGAGACCATCTAAACTCATCATCTTGATCATTAAGGTAGATATCACTATGTTTTAAAATATTTGTGTACTCTTTCCATTTCGCTTCTAGGTCTTCTTGCAAATCTAATTCCTCTATTGCTTTCCAGTTTTGGATTCCAACTTCTTGTACCATAAAACCTGATGCATCCTTCAAACTCTAAATTCCTTTATCATAAAGCATTGTCAAAATGGATTCTGACAAGTTATGGTTCCCACTACATCCAATCCAAGGATCCATTCCTATATTCGTCATGTTTCCTCACTTGATATTCCATGATACCCAATTACCCAAGATATTGAAATATTTCACCAAACCTTTCCATATGTTTGAGACTCTTTTGAAAGACTTTCTTTCCTGTTGAATCCAATCCTCTAGATCTCTGTTGTCAAGATACTTTATCTTCATAACTTTTCCCCATAGCCCATTATTGAAGAGAAGCATCCATAGACTCTTAGCAGCTAGAGCTCGGATAAAGACAAAGATATTCTTCAATACCCATCCTCCATACTCCTCGGGCTTAGCTGTCTTATTCCATTTTACAAGTTGAATGCCTTCCACTTCTCTTTTTCCTGTCCAAAGAAAACTATAACACCTTTTCCTAATCCTATCCAAAATCCCTTTTGGGACTTGAGCTATCCATAATCGATAGATTGTTATGCTTTCTAATACTACCTTCACCGGGACTAACCTTCCTCCACATCATAACCATCTAATCTATAGTATCAGCAAGATATTTGTTCTTCAAATTTTTTTAGTAACCAGAGCCAATCTATTGATTTGTATCCATTAGACTTTAGATAAAATCTTAAGTATTTCACCCTTGTGTTGAAAGGAACCAATGTTATAGGGAATACTTGTACTAAACACCTTTCCAAACTTTCACTCAATCCATTGGCTATAATGCATCATTTATTCATGTTAGTATACATCCCCATTTCTTTGCAAAAACGGTCGAGAGTAGTTTTGATACATTGAAACCTCTCTTATATTACCTCTCCCAAATATTGAAATATTATCCACAAACAATAGATGAGTTACATTGATAGTCCTTGTAATAGTAATTCCTCTTATAGTCCTGTCTCTTTTAGTTTCAGCCAGTAGTCTATTGAGTACTTCAACTACAATTAAGAACATGAAAGGGGACAAAGGGCATCCTTTCCTAAGGCCCCTTGAAGCTCTGAAAAAACCTGATGGTGACGCATTATTGAGAATAGAAAAAAATTACAATTCTAAACATCCCATGATCTAGTTAACTGTATGGAGGTGAAAACATGTTTGGAGAAGGGAAAATCGAAGAAATATCCAACTTACCTTATCATAAGCCTTCAAATGATAAATTTTCATAACCACCGCTGACTGATTTCCATATTTGATTGAATGAAGCCCCTCATGAGCAATCCCCATTGCATCATGGATCTTCCTATTAAATAAAAAAATAAAGTGTTCCTCTGATATAACCTAAGATAGAGATGACTTCAACCCATTAGAAATTTTCTTTGGAACAACCTTATATACCAAGTTGCAAAGAGTTATTGGAAGAAAATTCTCAAAAGAGGCTAGGTCATTTTTTTTGGAATTAGAGTGATGAAAGTAGAATTCAAATACCCTAAGATTTTTCTAGATCTTCTTGATTCCTTTATCACCTGGATGAGCTCCTCCTCCATAAGTTCTTAAAAACCCAAATAAAATTCTACACTACAATTGTCGAGACCTAAGATTTTTTCCCTATTAAAAGAAGATAAAACATATTTTAGTTCGGCTTTGGTAAATTATACTTCCATATATGTGTTCATGTCCTCATCAAATAACCTTTGGAAATGCCTAACTACCTCTAATATTTCTACAACGCTTGTAGACACGTGTTCTTAAACAGAGCATGGAAGTGATGCTTGCCTACAGTTTCCAGATCATTGAAATTTGAAACCTTTGAACCATCAATTCTGTCCATCTCCCAAATCATATTATAGATTTTTCCGAATGTAACATATTATGAAAAAAAATTGTATTTCCATCTCCCTTTGCCAACAATATAGCTCTTCTTTTGAGACTCTATTCAGCCTCCTCTCAGGTTAATATTTCCTTCTTTTTTCCTTCAAGTTATTTTAAATTTAGAAGTTTTTTGTCGATAAAAACCCCCCTACCATTCTAATCAAACAAATCTAATAAATCTTCATCCACTCCTTTCAATTCATTTTGTGGTTCTTTTTCCTTTTCTCTAGCCCAGAAAACCGCCAATTTCTTTGTCTGGATCAAGTTATTTGAGAATTGATGCATTGTTGAAGATCGTGAATAGGCATTATATTTTTTCCATTTTTTATTAACAAGGTCTCTAAACCCATCATCATATAACAAGGAATGGTTAAAATTAAAAGGAGACAGAGATTTTGTATCCATATCCTCTATCTAAAATAGAATTGGTTAATAATCTGATATACCTCTATCCTTAACCCATGACTTATACCTACTATATTCCTCCAGGATCCTTTCTGCTAACAGAATTTGATCCAACCTCTTTGAAATCATAGCACTACCTCTTCTATCATTTCTCTAGGTTGGGACGACCTTGGTTGGTTCAACATCCAATCAAATTTAAATCTTCAAAAAGTTGAACAAAGAAATTGGCCAAGGGATCAGGCCTAGCCAAATCACCCCAACATTCCCTTGAATTTAGGGTCAGATTAATATCTCCACCTACTATCACATTGTCTCTTGCCAACACATGTTGATCCTTAAGAGAATCCCATAAGATATTTCTGTCATTGTAAGGTGCATAAAGATGTGTTAATTTGAACTCTTTATGATATTTCTATCATTGTAAGGTGCATAAAGATGTGTTAATTTGAACTCTTTATGATATTTCTATCATTGTAAGGTGCATAAAGATGTGTTAATTTGAACTCTTTATGATATTTCTATCATTGTAAGGTGCACAAAGGTTTGCTACTATGAACTCTTTCCTTAAGCATTTTGTGTTTCCATCTAAGACTGTACCTGTAGGCGAACACAAAGTATTAAAGGCTTCAAAACTATTGTTTCAACCAATCACAAATCCACCAAACATTCCATATGCATTAATAAAGAAAAATTGATATTCCTTCAAGAAAGGAGATATAATTTCAACAATAAGAGACCCTAGACACATCATCTCTTGGATAAGAATAACGTCGGGTTTTTAAACCATCAACAAACGTTTAAGGGCTAATATTTTTAGGGTGCCCATGAACCCTCTTATATTAAAAGAGAGCATAATCATTGTGGAACTAATCTTTGGGGTTTTTCAGCTCTAAGGACCCCTTTTATAGTATGTTGATTTCCTTATTTTACCTCTTTTGAAGCTTGAGATTTTTCTTTTGGCATATGAGACTTCCGACCAATTGTACCAGGATTATAAGTAAATAGCGTTAAATCTCCCTTAACCTCCCCTCCCCCGTCTTCAATACAAAGTAACTTTCTAGGATTCAATTTGTAAGGTGGAGAGACCAGAGGTTGCTTAATTGGGCTTATACTAGAGCCTTGAATTCTAACTATAGGAAGTGCACCCTCCCCCCGACTTCCTGGAAATACCCTGACCTTATAGACTATCAAAATTCTTACCAACAAGCATCAAATCAAGTTGGACAGAGACGTGTAAAATCCAAATCCTTTCATGGGCAGTGAACTACCGACAGAGAGGCATCCCTATTGACATTAGGAATAACATTCGAGATAGAATTATTATGAATCATACCTTTTCCAGTGTCACCTAGATGCTTATCTAAAGAGAGGAACTCCTTCAACTACATGTGAGGCCCCATAATCCCATGACACTAAGGATGTTAGGCCTTTTTAACACCATTAGACTCTGTCTTTTCAACTTTGACATCTTCTTCCTCGACAGATAAAGGACAAGCTTGAGTATAATCTTCCTTCTTCTTGACCCATGCCTTTCACTACATATTCCAATTAGGCCTCTAAACTAAACAATCCCTCCAAATGTGGTCGACCTCATGACACTTTGAGCATTGAAATGGGACCTTTCAATAATCCAACCTCTAAACCAAGATTGAATCCCCTCTGATGATTTCAATTTCAACTAGTAGGCCATCCCTAATGACCACTTCAACAAGAACCCTAGCCATTTTTTTATCTGTCAACCCCCAAAAAATGTCCTCCAAAGCAATAAATCTACCCACCTGACATCCAATAGAAGCCAGGATCTCCTCACACCAGTTTTCCAATGGGATACCTGGAATTAACACCCAAATATGTTGTAAGTTCATCGAATCTCGTTGCGGATCAAATATTGGCTTTCATCGTATTAGGAATAGACTGGAAGTCACCTGGAGTCAATCTTGTTTGAGGATAAGCACTACATCTTCTTCATGTCTAAACTCAAAATAAATATAGCATCTCACAAGACTGTGAAAAAGAGGGAGATAACCTAGAGGCTATCGTCATCCCCCATCCATCCACTGCCTTAGGGCTTCCCCTTTAACTAGCTTACCGGAAAATATTTCAACCAAAGCAAACTTAAATAAATTTTCCACCTTGTCCATTCCCACATCCAAGCCCAACACCATCTTGACCCTTTCTTTCCTTGATCTTATGCATTTTTTTGAATACTTGGCTCTTTCCAACCCTTGTTCCTCCTTTAGATCTGAAGAATTAGCAGAAGTAAGAACAAATTTCTCTACCTAAGAAATAGACCCAATACCATTGAGACTCAAAGCTTCCTAAGAGAATTTAGATTTGGATGGAACTAACTCACTCTGACCAAAAATGTGTGAAATTGTATGGGATTCGGGCTTTTGGATAATACTTGAGCTTGAGGAGAAAGCCAACCTGGAGGAGGGATTAACATTTGGCATAGCAGATCCATTATCAACTCATGAGTCTGAACATATCTAGGCTTCCTTAATGGCATAGGTGGTCTTCCAGAGCTCCACTAGCTCATCCTGCATCTAGAATATCTCTAACAAAGAGGAGATATCATCGTCATAATCTACCAAATCTAGCTCGGGTCCATCCCTGATATATTAAACAAAAGACAGATAACATGTGGAAAACCTTGGTGGATTTAGACCCTCCACCCTGCCTTTAGATTCTCATCCTTCCTCAATCACCCCCATTTGGCTCTATTTAATGTATTAATAGGGGTAATTTATATTCCCAATATAACTTGGTAAAGTTCTCTACTTTGTAGTGTATTCTCCATATAGGTTTTTCATGAAAATTAGTTTGAACTAGTAAGTTGGAAATCACTTGGACTAGCCATATTACAATATGTACGTAAGATTATTTCAAAAGTAGAACCTCACTATCTAGATTGAAATCTCTCGAAAAAAAACACTAGTTTGGCTGTCAAAGTTATGCCCTTTTGAAGAAAGAGATAAAAAGTAACCAATGCCACATGGTAGATGGAGATTGATCAACATGGTGATTGGTGCACAATGAGGTTTTTGAGTTGTAAAGAAAAAGAAAAAAAATGTCTTCATTGTCTAACTTTGTCTATAAACTCACTTTTACAAAATAAGTTAGTTTTATAATGTAAGTGGCCCACTTTTATAAAACAAGTGAAAATTTATTTTAAAATCACGGTACTTTTTAACTTAAAGTTGCATGCAAAATTACTTTATGAGTTATTCATTTTTATAACTAAGTGAAATGCATTTTACAATAAAGTTATGTTATAACTGAAATGGCATGAACTTTTTCAAGTAACTTAATTAAAAAAAAATATTACTTAAAATTGCATGTTTAAAAAGAACATTAAAAGGTCATTTTATGAGTTATTCACTTTTATCGTTTAAGTGAAATGCACTTTACAATAATTTTTTCAAAAAGTAACTTAATGAAAAGAAGGACGTTAATTCAAGACCTCCAATTTAATTAATTTTTAACCAAGTGAGCTATTGAAAAATATATAACAAATGTTAGAAAGGAGAATGAGGGCTTTTTTTTTCTTTTCTTTTTAACTATCTATCTTGAAAAGAGTGCTTAACCCCAAAACCCTTTTTTTTTACCTACAAAAAAATACTTCAACATAACAAAAAATAAAATTGAAACTTTATAAGCTTAGGGTTAAAACTCGGTTAATCTACCAGGAAAATGCATTTTTTTCTCTTTGTTTCTAATTTACTAAGATTGCATACAACATAGAGCAAAGAGCACATGAAGAAAATAAATAAAAATCCACTATGTTTCTAATTTGTTGATATTGTACAAGACGTGGGGCAAAGAGCATACACAGATAAGAAAGGGAGAAAACTGGAAATAAAAAATAGAAATAATGAAATGAAATATTAAAACAAAATAAAAGAGAATTATTGAAAAAACAAAATGAAACTGTATACCTCTAGATTTGATATAAATGGTGTATCTTTGGGCAAACATAAACCTTTTAAGGTGAAACGAAAAGGGTTTCCAATTGAAAACAACACTCTCAATGCATTAGAATGGTTCTCTTAGTTGAGAAATTCTAAAAGACAATAAAATCCAGAAGTCCTTTAATGCATGCAGTGATACAGGTTTAGGTTCTTAATCAACATTGGGAGAAAGTTCTCATAAATTCTTTGATACCATGTTTAATAAATAGGGCATATCCACATAGGTTGAACACCTTAACACAACTACTCACACAAACAAATCAATACACCAATATATTACGCATTTAAAACCCTCAAAGAAGAAAAAGGTCCACGACCCCAACTAATGCAGCCACTTGAGGAAATATATTAATGCAAAAGGAAAATAATTTACATATGAGTTTCTCACAATCAATCATCAGCAAATGACCCTCCATGCTCTTTAAATAGAGATCATGGATTAATCGGGTGTTAAGCCACAATTCAATATAGATGTTAGCATTAAGGAGAGGTTAATTGTTGTATCACTCTATGTCTAGAACATAATTGTTACCATTAGATTGTATAAGTACAATGCATACTAAAAAAACATGTTTTACCTAAAGTCACATTAGACTAGGTTGATCTTAACTAACTCCTAAGTATCTAAATATCCTAACATTGGTTTCAAAGACATGACCTTGGTGTGCCAAACCTTGGAATCAATTATGTATCCCACTTTTAGGCCAAAGATACCTACCAAAGTGCACTTGTTGTGGTATGGAGCCTCGTTCATGGACCACAAGCCATAGAAGCAAAACACAAGCCCTACAACCTTTGTTTTCAACCTGCACAATTTCTTAGAAGTAGTGTGTAGTGCCTAAGTCATTGGATTTTATCCTTGAAGCATGTCTTAGGCCAAAATACCTACCCATGGTGTGACAAATATTTTAATTAGGCCCATGTCCCACTCCTAGACCAAATATTCTATCCAAAGGAAATGTCTCATGGTTTGGGGCCACATGCATGGACGATGCACCTTAGGATAAGCTCACTTAGGGCCCAAGCCAATAGATTCATAGAATATCTTGGATAAGGAGAATCTTTCTTAGTTTATGAAACCTTGGAATCAAGCATATATCCCACAAATGTGTCAAAGCTACCATCCAAAGGGCATGCCTCGTGATTTTTTCCCCCATTCATGGCTCATGTGCCTTAGAAATAGCCCGTTTAAGGTCCAAGCCCCTGAAATTTTCCCTTGAAGAATGTTTTGGGCAAGGAGAACTACCTCTTTTGCATCAAACCACTAATTAGACTCATTAACCGCTCTTGGGATTTAGGGCCTAAGCCCCTTGTTTTCAACCTTGAAACAATTTTTTGGCTAGTTTTGGCACCCAAAGTTTTGGGTTTAGTTTTGCACGCGCGCACACAAATCAAGTTGTGTGCACTCATTCCACAGTTTTGTGTTCACCAAAGGAAATGCACAAATATTTCCATAGAGTGCGCACCGAACCAATTTTTGTCAGTAGCATGCCAAGTATAAAGACTACCAAGTACACGTCGGTCCGAGTTTTGTCAGTTGCGCCGGAAACCAAGAAGATGCCCACCAGAATCAAGAAAGGAATCACTGGGAAATCTCCCGGAATGATTATTTCCCACATCATATGAATATGTGGGGTGGCCAGAAGATGAGTTGGCCAGGCAATTAAGATTGCCCCCAATGCAAAGAGTCTACATGGAGCGATGGCAGGCACCAAAAGCATGTGAGGCAGATGATTCAGACAAGCGAGTGGAGGATAGCATAAAGAGACAGTACTCCCCAGCATCGGAAGATATAAAAGAGATATCTAAGCTCAGAAAGTGAGTTAGCTCGTGAGTGAATCAGTCAGAGATTTTTGAGTTAGCTTAGTTTCTAGTATCGAGCTCACTCTGAGCCTGCTATAATCTTATGATGTTTTGAATATATTCTTGTGTCTTTGTTCTATTTGAATCCTAACACAAGATACATGGCGCATTATGTTGTATTCCCATTGTTTTATATAGTAATGATATGAAGCTCTATGGATGTCCTAAGCAGTTTTTCAGCGCACTGTATATCTCTAATGTGTTGGAATGCGTCTAGTAATAAAGATATGCCATTTTTGATCTATTTTGTGTCTATTATGAATCAGTTGAATATGTGTGTGTATAGTTTTAGTTCTTAGTCCTTAATAGGTTATCATATCTGAGTTACATGGATGTCAAGTGCAGTAATGTTTCGTATGTTTAATCCTTCATCCCCGACACAAGACCTTATGGTCTCTATGATCCTCTCTGCATCTCAGGTGAGACCTTCCTCGGCCTTGGTCGAGGATTGATATGTCGGTGCTTTAGGGTTTTGTTGGACAAGCTCTAGATGAAACATGGGTCCAAAACTCCCCAACGTTAAGAAGGTTGGTACGCGTGCAAACGTGGACCAAAAATGGTGACACAACACCCAACAAATGGTTCCGTTGTCGGGACCTGAAATCTTGTTGAGATCGATGGAGGAAAAGAAAAATGAGTTGGCATCCTTCTAAGGAGGAGATTCAAGACTGGATAGAAGTGAAAGAAGACAAGTTTTCCATGTGAGATATGCAAGGATTACGCGTTAACACAAAGGAATGGAAAGGAAAATATCTTTACTTGGATATGCATGAGCTCTTCTTTGTAGAATTTCCATGTATGTTGCTTGAATGGTTAAAGAGACAAGTTGAATTCAATTCAGTTGTGTTGCTAGTGGAGCCGATAGTTTCAGATCAAGCCAATCTTGATAGTTTGAAGGCGCTAGATAACAAGTGGATTCAGGCTATTGATTTTTGGTTCGGTCGAGTGAAGGAAGGATACATTATTGAGTTTGCTATAGAATATAGTGATTCTTTGAGTGAGGCTAAAAGAAAGTTTGAAGAAGTTCCAAGGAAGCGGATGCTAGAAGAAATCCCACTTCGGATCAAGATGTTGTTCGTGGAAAAAAGAATGATGTGCATGGATCCTGATAGAATGGTCGAGTAAACCCCCTAGCCTTGGGGCGGGTTGGAAAAGGTGGGGGGAGGAGAGACAGAATATTGATCTAGTGAGAGGGATCCAAGAAGTTTGTTGAGATGAGGTGAGGACTGGAATAGACTTAGAAGAGTAGAGGAGAAAAAGAGTCGAGAGATGCACAAGAAGAGTTGAGCAGAGGAGTAGAGAAGAGTTATTCAAGGGTGCGCAACTAGGTGTCAGGCCCAGAATGAAGAGGAAACTCACACCAGGCAATGGTGTGGGAGAGGATTTTGTGCCAGAGTGGAGCACAAGTGAGGACAGGCTTACGAAGACACTTGACGTCAAAGATATTAGTATTGACAATAGCGGTAGTGAGGGCCTAGGTGACAAATCTCGTACCCTTTGGTTGTTGATGTATGTCATAACCTTAAGAGAGGAGAGAGTGCAGATGTGTGGTGCATGGGCGCAAATTTTTAGTGCATCGATAGACTTGGAGGAGGAAGCGCCACAAAATTACACGTTGACAAGAAGAGAAGTTATCACATAGTACAGTGAGGCACCAATCATAAGAGAATTTGGCTCTCAGTGTAGTGATAGTACATTGAGTAGAAGAGAGGATGGCACGTGGAGAAGTCATGTGCTGAGTAGAGAGAGTGATTATGCGCAAGGTGGTAGTGTGCAGATCGGACTGGGAGATGAAGTGTGTAGTGGCAGTGCACAGATCGTCCTACAGGAAGGAGCGCATGTTTGTGTTGCATAGTCAAGTTCAGAAGAGAGGGCACAGAACGTTGATGCGCCAGAAGAGAAGGAAGATGAAGGCTCCCCCAGTGGTGGGGAGACGAGTTGATATTATTGGATGGTCTTGTGCAATTGAAAGTAGATACCTCTCTGGGTCACCTCATGAGAAATTTTAGAAGANTGTTCCACCCCCCTTGCACATTTTTAATCAAGAAGAAAACATAGTAATTAGTGAAGAGATTGGAGTCAAAGAAAGAGAAGAATAAGAAATAAGTGATGAAACAAGTAAGAAGAAGGTGAAGTCATCAATACTTTACCCCATATGATATTGGTCTGGAAAGTTCTAGCCAATAACAGTCAGAGAATAGGAACTAGCTCTAGTTCCAAGATGGAAAATCAAGATAGTACATTGAGGTTGCATGTGTTCCATGGAACGAGTGAGGACAATGCAAAGAAACATTGGTTTGGCTGTGAAGAAATCTAGTCTATAAAGACTTGTTATAGCAATATTTGTCTCACCCCATGAAATCTTGCACAGAAGGATTGTTTCCATTTCCCTATGCAAACTTAAAGTCCCTTTTTTGCAAATCACGGAGCTAAAAACATAATTTTTCCACATATACGTGCCCTGCCTATATGACAGCATGCGTATACGCAGGTTGCACCACTACAACCCATGTACATCGGGAAATGTGCCCAAAATTAAAAAATGGTGTTGGGTTTCCATGTCATCTTAAGAGATCTATGATCCTTGGCCTTCCATATACTGGAAACGTTCCGAATCGGCCCTTCATTTCCACTTGAAGGCTATAAATGGGTCGAATCTAAGCTTTGGAAAAGAGGAGAAAGAATTCAACTTTGAGAGAAAAGTTACTCTGGAGAAATTATTCACTTCACATTGAGTCTGCATCCCTTTGTCCTTTAAGTCTGAACACATTGTTCAGCCCCCAAGCTCTTCCCTTATTCATTGAGAAC
>ML831170.1:55016-71810 GCA_009831015.1 Picea engelmannii
TGGAAAAGAGGAGAAAGAATTCAACTTTGAGAGAAAAGTTACTCTGGAGAAATTATTCACTTCACATTGAGTCTGCATCCCTTTGTCCTTTAAGTCTGAACACATTGTTCAGCCCCCAAGCTCTTCCCTTATTCATTGAGAACTCCTTTGTATCTCCTATATGAGCTTGCCTTTGGTGGAGGATTGAAGTGGTGGAGGCCCAGCTGGAAGGAACTTTGTTTCTCGATTCCTAACCGTGGGGACACAGAAGTTTGTAACTCATTCACTTCTGTTGATTACATCTTAATAGAAATACTCTTTTCTCGTCCAATTAATATCTCGCAAATATTTGAATTATTATTCCATGGTCGTATTTGTCATGAATGTTGATGGATTATGCTATTAAATGTGTTAACATTATATATTATCACCATATGCTTGTGTTTCTTGGTTGTTGAGGACTAGTTGCAGGAATATTGCTTTGGGTCAAGTGCTCAATGGTGGACTTCATCATGTCTGGACAAGGTAGGCCTCTTATCTTGTCTTGTTAGCATATTTGTTTATATGTCATACTTGATATTAGAGTTGATTTCTACAGTCATTTCCGTCTGTTGTGGTTTAACCCTAGCCATAGAGAGATTTCCCTCGTAACAGAATTGGTGACCATATTGGGGACATAATCTTCTTTTTTGGGGTTTGGAGTGTTTTTCTCCTTAGATTGCTCTCATTCATATTGAGTTTCTTGTCGTATGATTGCTTGACAACCTCTGTTCACTCTGGGTCTAAGTTTGTCAGCCTTCTCCTTAGCCTAGTTGTGTTTTGACACATATACGCGGGTTTTTGCTTGACAGACGCGTACATACACATGTTGTATTTCTGAAAGTTGCGTACATATGCGCTTTTCCCTTGAACAGTCACATACATCAAACTTTGTTTCTTGATTCTTGGGTTTGGTGGTTGTTGGGTAGGTTTTGATGATTTTTGAGTCTTCTTGGGTCTCTGTGGTGACTGTTAAGTGTGTGTGGAATGACAGGAAACCTGTCTTTGGTTGAATTTTTGGGTAGTGCCCTTCTCATCATCTTTTCATTTTGATTGTCCTTGCACCTTGGGTTGGGTGTTTTGCTCCTTGATATCCTACTTGTGTTGTCTATGTTTATACACGGTAGAGTCTTTATATCAAGTTGTTGTTCAGTCCTTTCATTTTATTTTTCTTATATCAAAAATACAAAAATATTAGACATTTTACGTTGATTGGCGTTTTTATCTTTTGAGTCTTTGTCATTTATCTTAGTGCATGTAAAGAAAGATTGCATTTTATTTAGAATTGCATAATTGAATTGAAAATTTCATTTTTGAGAAGCATGTCATTCATTGGAAAGTGGAGTTAGGACTTTGCATTGTATTCATATTCATTTATTTTACTTGTTGAGTCATAACATCATTAGTTTCACGACCGCACCTTTTGAGTAAGCACGAACATTAAAATTAACGCTATAATTTAAAATCGATTAGTAACAATTTTATTTTATAGGGTGCACAAACTAGCTTAGGATTTAGAGCCTTGGAATAAGATTTTGTGAGTAAACTTCTCCAAGGCTATTAAATCAACATATGTGTCTGACTAAGGGAGTGGAGAAATCCATTGCATAATCAGTAAGATCATGAGGCTTTTCTTACATCGGAGTTAAGCATGAGGTCGTTGGAAGTCGGTTGGAGGGATATCCCCTCGATACCTTCTTAGCGTCAGAGATATTTCTGGGGATCTTGCTAGTGCCCTTACCTGCGTGAGAGGCGGTGCTTTCAAGGTTTTGGGTTTTTCTACCCTGCCCATATGGTGGACCTAACTTATGACTATTCACTTGTGCATTGGTTATACCATGGTTTATTAGTTGCTTGAATTAGGTTCCACATAGGTTACTTGCAAGGATTATTCTGCAGATACCCTGGGTCAGATAAGGGTCAGACAACACACAACCTTTATAGAGGATTACCTCTCTGGGGGGATCTGACCGACTATTTGTTAAGCCCACGAGGGCCCTTATAACTGATTATGTTTCCTCCAATCTTTAGCAGCGGAGTCTTAGGCCCCTCTTGGGCAAGGCATACCTACTTTAGAGAGGGAGATCCCTTTCATCCACTTTATCATGTTTGTGTGCATGTTGGCATTTTGATTATTTTCGGTGTGCTCTTTGATTATTAGTAGACCTTTGAGATTTTATACTGTGCTTTGAGTTGTCATTATCATGGATAGTGGATTTCCTGTGGCCCCCTTCTTTACCACTACCCCCCCATGATGTTCAGTCATTTCATAGGGATGAATTCATCCGCTTTTCATAATAGTATGCAGAATTATGACACTCAATATGTGCCTTGGGTCTCTAATCATTTTCCTATTGATATGACAAATGTGCATTCACCCTTTCCATCCTCTCCCTGGCCTACTTATATGAATCCTAGTTTTGGATCTGGGGGCACCATGGCCCCGCCGTCTATGTCTTCATTTTATAGGAGTCATGTCCCTTAACCAACTCTCATTGTGGGAGGTTGGAACCTCCCCTCTTACAGATCCAGTCCTAGCCATGTTTTTTCAAGAGCCAGTACTCAAATGGGTGGTTATTCTACTTATTACACCCCATCCATGTATCCTCCTTCTGCCATGCCAATTCCTACGAACCCTTTTCCCATGGCGGGTCCACATATATCCTCAGGTATTTCATATGGAGGGAATCAATTTTATGGTTCGGGCTACCGTCTTCACGGAACCCCTTCACATGGGGGAAACATATATCCTCACTTGAATAATCCTTATCATACTTATGTCTCTTCGCAAACATCTACTTCAGTAATGATACCCGTACAAACCTCTATGGATCAATTAGGCGGAGGATACTACCTTTCTGAATGGGGAAAAGGTGTAAATAAGGACCCTTCCTGGCCTGCAATGTCTCAAAACCAATATTTCCCGGGACCTTGGTTTCAAATGCCACAACTCCCCACCACCGCTAGTCTAGTCACTGCCAGTCATACTTGAGCTCCATCACCAACCACTGCTAGTCACATTGGAGATTGGTCGATGACCTCTGCAAGTCATGTTGAAGACCCGCAACCAGCTATTGCTAGTCATGCTGGGGGCATCGCTCTATTCTCCATGAGTCATATAGATGTCACACCTCCAACCTCTGTACATCATGTGGGAGATGAACCTCCAGCCTCTGCCATTCATGCTGAGAGCATGTCACCAACCATTGTAAATGACATTGGGGGCATTCATACGGTTGATAAGCCTAGATGTGTCAGGCGTAAGTCCATATTCCTTTGCAGGACTTGCAAAGGAAATCACCTTACTCATTTGTGTCCTGCTATTGTCGGGATACCAGAAGCATGGTTCTCACTAGAGGGCCCTTCGGGTTCTGAATCATCTATCGTTTCCCCACACTTTTTTTCTTCGTTGGTTGACACAGTGGTCATGTCAATGCAATCTTTGGTTGACACCCCTCTTCCTCTAGGGGTTGATGCATCTCTTGAGAGTGTTTCCTCTCATCATGTTCAACCAGTGGTCGTGTCAATACAATCTTCAACTGACACCACTCTCATTTTTTAGGGTGATCTGTCTCCTAGCCTTATTGTCACACATCCTATTCAACCAATGGTTGAAGAAGTGGCCGTACCAGTGCAATTTCAGGTCAATCCAACCCTTCCCTTGGAGGGTGATGCGTCCTTCACCCATGTCATCATCATTTCTAGTACTACACCTTCTGAACAAGAGAGAATTTTACTCTCCTCGAGTACTCTCCCTTCAAGTCATGCAGCAATTCCATTTGATTGGGATGGTCTTATGGGATATCCAATGCCTCCTCCTATGTCCCTTCAAGTAAGAGACATTATCTTATATATCACGGAGAAGGTAACCTCTGCTAGGAATTTATCCTACTAGACTTGGAGAGATTTGGGTTTTCCAAGGCTTGTGTCAGTTATTTGTAAGATGTTGACCTTTCACAGAAGTCCAGCACGGGAGCCTTGGCCTCCCCCATGACATGCCACCTAGAAACCTCTCAATGAGTCTGATTTAAGATCTTTTCTGACTCGTCTAAAAAATGAAAATATTCCCAAGTGAATTTCTTCCTTTCACACTCGTTAATTGGACTTGAAAGGTCGTGAGTCTTGGTTAAGCTCTTTTCCGACTCATTTTCAAAAAGCGAAAAGATTTCCGAGTGAACTTGTCTCTTTCACAGTCGTAAATTGGATTTGAAAGGACGTCTATTTGGTACAAGTTTATCCCTTTTTCAAGCCAAGTAGACTAAGATTACAAAAAAGGACATTTTTTGGCGTTAAGTTGTGATTGCATCCCATGCCCTTGTTTGCAGTATTGAGCCTATTGTCGGTTCTCGATTTCCGTTATAAACTGTTTGCCTCGGCATTTTTACATCCTCAACCAAGCAGAGCCTTGTTTATATCCTTCGCAGCTTGACACCCTATACCTAAGAGGAAACATTCCCCTGAGTGTTTGTATCCCGCATGCACTTCCTTGCATTGAGCATAGGTATGTTCCACTGCTAGAATTAGTTTTTCTTACTTGCAACACTTGTTCCCTCCTCTGTATCATAGCATTCATTTGACTATGAAGAAACAAAAAAAAAAAAGACAAGCAGGAAGGGAGTGTTATCTTATATTGGCAACAGGCGTGTCGCCTTTGAACAGAGCACAAAAGTTTTGAGTCCACTTGTCATCATAATTTTGGGTTTTGCATGGCCTTAGGAAGTTGAGCTCGTTACAAAGAGTTTACTCCCCCGACTGATTACTCTTCCAGTCACTATGGAGAATTTGATTGATGCCTCCTGCATCTCATGGTTTCATCATTAATTCTATGATGCATGAGTCTTCCATATGTCTCATGCTCTTATTCAAAGGATGTTTATCAACCTGTGTTGGCCATTCCTTAGAAATCTTGACTTTCCATGTCAATCATACCCTCAGTTTGTCTCATAATCACATGAAGTTGTAGTCCTATTGCACACCCTGGTCCTACTTTCCTCATTGGTAGGTAACCTTGAACCCAGCAGTCGACATTTCATCATTGGTCGTTGACTGGGTGGTTTCCCTTGTGTTTGACAGTAAGACATCTATTCACACATTGGGATTCGTTCAGTGTCTTGGATGACATTAGCTTTATTGGTGGTTTCCTCGCCTTTGTCAGCAGTTTTCCTCATTGGTTGATATTCAGAGGGTCTTTTTCGTGTACCACTTGCACCTGGCACATGCGAAATACGCACAGGGTTGTTGGTTCGTGAACATGTTCTTCATCTAATTTCCTCCAAATCATTAAGCTCTTGCTTTGTACCTCATGTTGAATGATGAGAGATGCCTTAATTCTCTCCTTTCAACGGGTCTCCTTCCATCGAATTCAACTCATTTATTTTGGAGACGAGACCTAGAGTCCTATGAGTACCTAGAGGCTTGCAGTCATTAGTGTCAGGTTCTCTCACCATCGACAGTTTGGAATACATCAATGTATCATGATCGATGGATTCTTCAATTGTTCGACTCGACTCCTTTATTTAAACTTGTAAGAATGCACTAGGTGCCTTGATACCTACTTTCATCATCGGTGGGTTGTCTCGCGTTTGTTAATGGTATACCTCATTGACCGCTAATCAAATGAAGTCTCATTATGTTCGACCTCAACTCCTTTATTCAAATGATGTGGACTTGCACCTTTGGAGGATTGTGTAGAAGACTTGAAGACATCAGTTTATAGTCACAGCTTTCCTGATTTGTTGTTACCTTTTCATTGGACTAATACATGTGTGACTTCAGTGATCATGGGAGATCAGATTGTACTCCATTGTATACAGATATCTTCATATTGATTTTGAGACTGGTTTCACTGGGCCTTGTTCATGACTATGACAACCTTTGGCATGTAACCACATTTGTATTTTCCTCTTCATGGCCATGAACAGTTGTTTGGTATATTTTCACATGGATCTGCAGTGTAATTCAAATTGGCAGCCATGTATGCAAAGTCAGTAGAGATTGTAATAAGAAACTAGTTCTTCCAGCTGGTTCCCCATCACTCCACTTCTGGGTTTTTATAATGTATTTCGGCCATCGTAGATACTCCTCTGACCTCACACATTAGGGGGCATCTGTTATAGAAAGATTTTCCTCATCCCATGCAATCTTGAACAAAAGGCATGTTTCCATTTCCCTATGCAAACTTGAAGTCCCTTGTTTGCAAATCCTAGAGCTAAAAACATATTTTTCCACATTTATGCACCCTGCCTATATTACAGCATGTGTATACGTAGGTTGCACCACTACATCCTACGTACATCGGGAAATGTGCCCAAAATTAAAAAATAGTGTCGGGTTTCCATGTCACGTCACGAGATCTATGATCCTTGGCCTTCCATATACTGGAAACGTTCTGAACCGTCCCTTCAGTTCCACTTGAAGGTTATAAATGGGCCAAATCCAAGCTATGGAAAAGAGGAGAAAGAATTAAACATTGAGAGCAAAGTTACTCTAGAGAAATTATTCACTTCACATTGAGTCTACATCCCTTTGTCCTTTAATTCTAAACACATTGTTCGGCCCCCAAGCTCTTCCCTTATTCATTGAGAAATCCTCTGTCTCTCTTATATGAGATTGCCTTTGGTGGAGGATTGAAGTGGTGAAGGCCCAGCTGGAAGGAACTTATTTTCTCGGTTCTGAACCATGCCAACACGGAAGTTTGTAACCCATTCACTTATACTGATTACTTCTTAATAGAAATACTCTTTTCTCGTCCAATTAATATCTCGCAAATATTTGAATTATTATTCCATGGGCATATTTGTCATGAATGTTGATGGATTATGCTATTGAATGTGATAAAATTATATATTATCACCATATGCTTGTGTTGCTTCGTTGTTGAGGACTAGTTGCAGGTATATTGCTTTGGGTCAAGTGCTCAACGGTGGACTTCATCGAATGTCTGGACGAGGTAGACCTCTTCTCTTGTCTTGTTAGCATATTTTTTTATATAACATACTTGAGATTAGAGTTGATTTCTGCAATCATTTCCATCTGTTGTGGTTTACTCCTAGCCATAGAGATATTTTGCTCATAACAAGAGAATTACAAATGATACGGTTGAGATCATGCAACTAGAGACTACGTTCAGGGATAGGGCCCTAACGTGGTACATGAAGTATAAGGCTACTATGCCAGTGGGACAGAAGAGGTCCCTACCGATATCAAGCAGGATCTGATTCGGGAGTTTCAAAATACAAGGTCAAAGTCCTGATGCATTATGGAAATCAAGGAGATCAAGCAGAAGGAAAGAGAAACCTTATGGGATTATGACCAGTGGTTCAAAAACTTGTTGGATAGGCTGGCATTCCATATTCAATATGTGCAGCATAGAGAGTGGTTCATTGTGGGGTTGCTCCCCATACCCGAGTCCCACTCACCCAGCAAAAGGTGATGACTCAAGTCAAGGTAATCGAGATCACAATGTGCTTGGAAGCTACCCCTGGAGGCACAGAGACATCGGCCATGTTGGCACAATTTTAGTCACAATTGTCCAACCTAACCATATAGCTTCAATATATGGCCAAGACTAAAGTCATGCACAAGAACGTATGGTGTACTACATGTCGTTTAGAGGGGAATCATCGAGACGAGTACCCAGTCCTTCTAAATTGTGTGGGGATAGGGGCACCAAGTCCATTTTCATTTGGATTTTCATAATGGTGTTAAATATGTATATAGTGGGGCCATGTGCCACCCCGGTTTCCCACATTACAGAAGTATCATACAATGACTCACACCCCATTCTATGAGTTCTGTAAATCCATCGGCCATGATGTCAATAGTTGTCGCTCCCTCCAGTTAATGTAAGATAACACCCGAGATGCATTCTAGGTATAATAGGAGAAACAGGGTGGTGATTGTGGTGGTGTCTATAGAGGTGGATATCAAGGAGGACCCTGAGGTGGATATGGGCACAGTTGCAGTTGCGGATATGGTGGAGGAAGCGATAAACCCCCTGCAAGTTTCAATTGTAGTGAGATTGGTCATGTCTCGTGACTTTGAAGTAACCCACGCATGTTATTCGCATATTTTTATAGTCCTGGACATGTAACCAAGGACTATCAAGACTTGTTGAAGAAGTGGGAGGACAAGAAGGTCAATTGTAACATGGTGCATGTTGAGTTGCGCAATAACAATAAGAAGAACGAGGAAGCAGACGTCAGGGTAGTAACCCGCAAAGGAGTGAAGATAGGAGAAAACTTCGAGCATGGTGAAGGCTCGGGTCAAAAACCAGATGGAAAGGTAAGGACGACACCCCATCCCCCTCCAAAGTTTGATGTTTCTCAACAAAATCAATTTATGCACGATGCACAGAGAGCCCTTGAAGAAGAAAGAGCGCACGAGGAGTTGCAACACGTGACTTAGAGGTTTCTTGAAGAGACATGGATCTGGGAGGAAGTGACAAAGGCAACACAAGGTCTCTAGAGGAATCACGGATCCGCAAAGAAATGCAGCAAGAGACACAAAGGTCACTAGAAGAAGCTCATGTGCGTGAAGAATTGCAGCACGCAACGCAAAGATCTTTGGAGGAGGCTCACGTGCATGAGGAAATTTAGCATGCAACCCAAAGATCGATAGAAGAAGCACGCAGACAGACTACATTGCAACATGCTGAGAAAAAGGATTATGAAGAATAATGCCAAGAAGAATTGCAATGCACAACACACACAAAAGGCTTGCGCGACCTAGGTCGCATGGAAAAAGTTGAAGATCAAGTCAAGACCTTCATACACTTTTGTTTGTGCTTGCTTAAAGATCCATAAGTTGCAAGTAAGTTGACCCAGATGTTAATTGCTTGCATGAAAGAACAAGGAGAGGGGACCACCATATCAGTTCCACTGCCAGAGAGGGATGTCTTCCAAGTCACTAATAAAAAGTGCACTAGTCGAGAGTTCAAGATGGCAGTAGAGCTTGGTGGGTACGATATGGATGGAGTCATGTTGGATCTAGGATATGACATAAACATTTTACCCAAGAAGTCTTAGGAAGTGATGGGTAAGCCTAAGTTGGTTTGGTTTCCCATTGAGCTCCGATTAGCCAATCAATACAATATATATCTCCTAGTTTGGCTAGAGCAAGTAGAAGTGAACATAGAAGGAGTAAAAACAAAGGCTGACTTTGAAGTCATCGAGATCGTGGATGAGTCTGATCCCTACCCTGCATTTTTGGGAATTGACTAGGCCTTTGAAAATAATGCGATGTTAAATTTGAAGAAGAGGCAGATGTCCTTCGAAACCAACACCATGCACCTGGTTGGGCCACTAGATCCATATGAGGACGACCGCTATAATGATCCCGTAGATGACGATGCACAGAGCTTGACTATTGAAAATATTTACAAGGTCACGAGGCACAGGGATGACTACATCAACCCCACCATAGATGGAGAACTAAGTCGGAGGTGTGTCAAATATTATGACATGGATTATGAATATTCCCTAGATAGATGGCAGAATAATCTCTATGAAGTGTCCACGCGTAGATGTGCATGAATCATGAAAGCAATGTGATGGATCAGGTCTGAACTTTCTGATGCCCCGCAGTTTGATGGCACCAGGCCAATGGAGAAATTCCTGATGCAGATGGAGAGAATTGTTCTTGTGGAGCAAAGACTTCGAGACATGGATGTCGTAGTTCTAGGGAGCTCCCGCGGTGGTGGGTGACCCACCACCCAAATATTTAGATCTAGGAGTAGGTGTTGAGTTCATAAAAGTCTGATTACAGCGTATCGCCAACTTTGAACTAGCCAACTGATATAATGGCACTGAGTACCCTCAGGAACATATCTCATTTTGTGAACGACGTTGGACTGGTAAGAACATCTCTCAAGCCCAATGGTTCCATCAGTATGTCCATACCATGGATATGGTTCCTAGAAGTTGGTACATTCAAGAAGAACTCGAGAGGAAAACAAGTGAGTGGACCCATATGAGTTCCCAGTTCCTTTAGACCTTCAGGTTCATCGCAGAAAATCTGGTTCTCAGCAAGGCACTATATCGGGTTAAGGACTTCATTTTTCATCGGCAACCAAAGGTCGTCGGCCCCAGAGTGGTCTACTCATACCATCATCTGGTGGAAAAATTGAAAGAAGAAGTACATTATTGGAAGGTTGATGTGGACAATATTGATGACGAAGACCCCTGTGACATCTAGATCATAGAATTGAAAGGAGAATGCGCACTAAAGGGGAATTCAGTCGAGACAACTGCACCAGACTATAATTCCCCCATAAAGACTAAGAAGAACAATATTGGGATGGAAGAAGCATACAAGACGGTCATTATTAGAGATTATTGGGATAAGGAGACAGTCACTCAGATCGTTGACCTCCTTAAAGAATATGAGGATTTGTTTCCTTGAAGTTTTCTGAGATGAAGGGAATTGCGGGTTCCTTGGGAGATATGAAGATCCAACTCAAGCCCAATGCCAAGCCAATCAAGAGAAGACCCTACCGTCTAAATCCTAAGTACAAAGAAAAGGTGTGGAAAGAACTAGATCGAATGTTGGATGTCGGGATCATTGTCCCTATGGAGGAATCTGATTGGATTAGCCCCATGGTCATGCAACCTAAAAAGACCAGGGAAATTTGTATATGTGTCAATCTATGGAGTCTAAACGTAGCCTGTTTCCATGATCCTTTCCCAACCCCCTTTACATACGAGGTGCTGGAAAATGTTGGCAACATGGAAGCTTACTAATTCACGGATGGTTTCTCCAAATATCATCAAGTTCGGATCAAAGAGGAAGATCGGGATAAAACCACCTTTACGACCAAATGAGGGTCCTTTGGATATATATTCATGCCCTTTGGCTTAAAGAATGCCCCTGCATTGTTTTCTAGGATAGTGATCACAACTTTCAAGGAACTTATCCACAAGTTCCTTGAGGTATACTTGGATGACTAGACTGTGTTTAGTTTGTTAAAGGGGTGCATAGAATCCCTTTGACTAATACTGGATCGATGTCACCAGTTACAGATCTCTTTGAATTTGAATAAATGCATCTTTTGTACACCCTTCAGGACATTTCTGGGCCACATCGTGTGTAAAGACGACTTGGTCATGGACCCAGCTAATATTGTCGTCATCTTGGATATGGTGGCCCCTACTTTGGTTTGTGGAATGTGTGCAACCTTGGGACATACCGAATACTACAGGTGGTTCATCCAAAACTATGCTCAAATTGCATCCCCATTGGAAAGATTGTTGCGCAAGGATAATAAATATGAATGGACATAGGAATGCTAGCAAGCCTTCGATACCTTGAAGGAAAAACTAGTTATTGCGCCCATTTTAATTTTTCCAGATTGGTCCAATCTCTTCCATGTCCACATCAATGCTTCGTCCATTGCACTAGGCATCGATCTGGCCCAACCAGGGGAATTCAATATCGATCATTTGATCTACTTTTCAATTCGAAATTTATCTTATGTTCAAAATAAATTACACCACAACCGAGCATGAGGGACTAGCTCTGATATATTCCTTGTAAAAGTTCCACCACTACTTGTTGGGGTCCATCTTCAAATTCTTCACTAACAATTCTACCCTCAAGTATTTAGTTAAAAAACCTATTTTAGGTGGTCGTATATTTTGGTGGTTGCTACTATTTCAAGAATTTGACTCTGAAGTTGTAGTTAAACCAGGAAAACACAATGTGGGGTCGGATCCTCTGTCACGAATTGAAACAGGGGAAGTTGCTCAGATCCCTGACGATGAACTTCCTAATGCGTAGCTCTTTCAAGTGGAAGTCGTACCAGATCAATTGGATGAAATAGAAAAATTCCTCATCACCGGACAGGATCCCATGGAATATACTCATGTTTAACGTCAACAATTGGTGACCCGCTAAAGAAAATTCTTACAGCATCCTCGTAGGCTACGCATGCATTGGTTGGGTCCACTTTGGCTAGTCTACATTAGTGAAGCAGTTGTCGCCAAACGGGAAACTATAGAAGGACAACCACTCAAAGGTCTCATTGATGGTAGTAGGTTGAAGGTGTACTATGGCCCTCAAGGGTCAACCGCCATTTAATCTTTTGTCATCTTTACAGATCAATACAGTAATATTATCACAGGTTGTATAGTAGTTAGCATAGCTCATATTCAACATAATTTCCATATTGATAGTTCAAGCATTCACCTCAGTCATTGAGGTGGTATCAATCAAGTGACATAGGGTGCAGATAATCTAACGTTCCAAGTACACATCAGGTGGGTGCTCATGAATTTCCTGACGCTTTAGCTCTGGAAAGGGAAACTAATATGATATGATTCATTCGCACATGTCGCAAGTACACATCGAGTTGCATTATCACATTTTTTTATGACCCTTTCCAGTCCGACCATTCTACAATATCGATCTACCCGCCCTATGTAGTTTACCATCACCTCTTTCTTACCCTTCATGCCATCCCTTCATGCACATTGTTGCTTCATCCTTCCTCCCCGTCCACACCATCTCTTGCCTATATATTTCATGGCTCTGATTACTAGTCAGTGTATTTCTCTACTATCTCCTATCATGATTTCCTTTCTCCTCTTGTTTTGATTCCCTCACTCCCCTCTCATGGCATGGCTTAGCTGGCTATCCATAAAAAAAAATTATAACGAGTTTGATCAACCAACCCAAGAGGCTATCCTACATTCTTCCAGGAGGTAGTTTGTATGTCAACCCCTACTCGTACATTGTTTGTCCACCCTTTGTCTTTGACAGTACCAACCTCATATATCCCAGCTTCCTGCACCATGTTTTCTTCTCAAGACCACTCCCCATCCCCCTATGCCAAGAGTTGCTTGACTCTTCGCCATGCTTTATCCCCTTTGCTGCTAAGTTGAGATGCTACTCAGTTTCTTACCCGACGCTCTTCTCCCACCTATCATCATTGCAATCTCTCCTAGAGCAAGCAAGTCAAACCGAATTCTTCTTGTTAATCCCATTCACACTAGCCCTACTCTCACATCCTATAGAATTATACCAGTCGAGACATCATGCTCGACCTGGCTATCCTAGAACACAAATACAAGAAGGGAATGATGCTCACTCTTGAGGGAACCTCACTTCTCTTCAGTAGTTAGTGTTTGATGGGGGACTTCGAATAGATCCCTCATTCACTTCCACAAGCACCAGTGAAGTATTTGATTCAAGCAACTAGATGCAATCATAGATATTCTGAAGAAGGATGATCTACTCTTCCTCAAATTATCCACCTAAATATTATGCAGTAGCTGGCTTGAGGAAGAGTCAAATAATAATGGGGGGGGGAGCTGTTGCCACCCAAAATTTTAGGTTCAGTTTTGCATACGTGCACAAATGAAGTTGTGCGCGCTCATTCCATAGTTTTTCACATACCGAAGGAAATGCGTGAAGAATTCCATAGAGTACACATTTGATAGGTTTTTTCAGCAGTGCGCTAGGTATAAACACTACCAAGTACGTTCCTATCTGAGATTTGTTAGTTGCACCGAAAACCAAGAAGATGTCCACCGAAATCAAGAAAGGAATCATCGAGAAATCTCTCGTAATGATTATTGCCCGTAGCATATGAAGCCGAGGGGCAGACAAAAGATGAGATGGCCAGGCAGTTAATATTTCCCTTGATGCAGAGAGTCTACGTGGAGTGTTGGCAGGCACAAAAAACGTGCGAGGCAATTGGATCAAACAAGCGAGTGGAACAGAGCAGAAAGAGACAACGCTCCCTAGTAGCGGAAGATATAAAAGAGAGCTCTAAGATCTTAAAGTGATTTAGCTCATGAGTGAATCGGTCAGATATTTTTTAGTTATCTTAGTTGCCAGTATCGAGCTCACTCTGAGCCTGTTGTAATCTTGTGATGTTTTGAATATATTCTTGTGTCTTTGTTCTCTTTAAATCCTAAGGTAAGGCGCATGGCACATTATGTTGTATTCCCATTGTTTTATATACTAATGATATGAATTTCTATGGTTGTCCTAAGTAGTTGTTCAGTGCACTATATATCTTTGGTGTGATGGAATGCTTCCAGTAATAAATATATGGAAGTTCTTATCTATTCTATGTATGTTATGAATGAGTTGAATATGTGTGTGTATAGTTTTATTTCTTAGTATTTAATAGGTTATCATATCTAAGTTACATGGAGGCCAAGTGCAGTAATGTTTTGTATGTTTAATCCTTCATCCCCGACACAAGACCTTATGGTCTCTATGATCCTCTCTGCATATCGGGTGAGACCTTCCTCAGCCTTGGCCAAGGATTGATATGTCAGTGCTTTGGGGTTTTATTGTACAAGTTCTGGACGAACTCTAGGTCTAAAACTCCCTACCGTTAAGAAGGTTGGTACGCGCACAAGCGTGGACTGAAAATGGTGACACAACACCCAACAACTAGGAGACTTGTCCTTGGTATACAAAACATTGGAGTTGAGTTAATATCACACACATGAAATAAATAATCCTTTCAAAGGGCTTGTTTTAAGGATTGAGTAGCATTTAGGACCTAAGTGCATAAGGTTTAGCCCAAAATGATTTTATGGGATAGAAGACCTATTGTTGGTTCACAAAAACTTAGAATCAAACCTATATGTCACTCACTAGATAAAGATTCCTTATGGAGGTGTTATTTCTAGTCAAGACCCCATAATTTTCTCGTGATCCCTAAGCATAATGTATAGGGGCTAGGCTCCTAATTTTTTTCCATTGATCACGTCTTGGATGAAGAGACATGTCTCTAGTGTGTGAATCCTAGAAATCAATCTCATATGCAACTTCTAGGATCATTAATCCTTCCATAAAACATTTGTCATGATTAGTGGGGCCATGCATAACCCATAGGTCCTAGAAGTAAGGTATAATGTCTAAGGAATGGAATTTGGCCATGAACAATATCCTTGGTGCTTTGACCCGTCACTAACATGCGAAAAGTTTGAATTGGTATTGTATCCAAATCTTGTGAAAAAATAGATGGGCCGACAACTTTATCTAGAGGGATTCTCACATTCTCTAAGACCCCATAAATGCCCTATGTGCCTTAGATCGTGAATTTAGGGCCCAAGCCCCTTTATTTTAACACAAAATCATTTATTTAGTCATGAGACCCATTCTTAGTGTGTCAAAACATAGAATCAAGTTTGTGTCCCACTCTTGGGATTGTGTGATGGTCCATGTAGGACTTTTGCATGGTTCATGGGTTGTAGAAGGTTTCTATAGAATCTAAGATCTTCTCTTTTAGCCTTGAAGCATGCCCTAGGTAAGGGGAATTATGGGGAAAAAATACCTTATGAAGGGAACGTATTATTGTTTGGGAATATGTGTATGGACCATGAGCCATATAATCATTGTTAGAGCCTAAGCCCTTAGTTATTTTCCTCAAAAATGTCATGGTCTAGGAGATATGTGTTTGGTGTGCCAAACCTCATAATCAAACTCATATCCCACTTTTGGGCCAAAGATTCCTTCTAGTGTGTAGATGTTGTGACCTAGGGACTTTTCATGGATAACGAGCCATACAAGTAGTTTATAGGGCCTAGGACCTTAGGTCACTACTACACATTGTGTCTTAATAGTAGTTCATATTATCCAAGACACCAATTTCCATCCTTGAAGCATTTTTTTAGCAAGTAGACTAAATCTTGGTGTGTTAAACCATTTGAATTGGAGCCATGCCCCAGTACTAAGTTAAATATTCCACACATAGGGCATGTTTCATGGTCTAGGGAATTTTTTTCTAATTATAATAATTTTAAATTTTAAATAATAATAATAATGATTATTATTATTATTATTTATTTTCCTCTAAAAAATAATTTGATTTTTTATATTAATAATAACAACAGCAAAAAATTGTATGACAAGGAGGAAACACATTTTGTTGTTTTGGCATTGTATTACATGATCTGGAATGACGCTAGAATGATGTTATAATGACATGGGACAACACGATGGTGACATATTGTCGATGCTAACATCATATAGGATGATGTGCGCTTTATCTTAGCATCGTAATAGTCAACATAAGCACAACGCAAGGTCAATAAAATCATCTAAAAAACAAACAAACAAAAAATTGACATAAAAACAATCGTTGCATAGCTCTCACTATCCATTTCAATTATAAGTTGAAAAAGGGGGGTCCCCTCATTTAATTTTCACATGGTGGTGTGGGGCAGACCTTCTTCTAGCTTAAATGGATTTGTAAGGGAACTCAATATGAACAAGCAAGGTAGATTTGTAGGGCATCACCAAATCTCTTGGATTCATAGATACGTTTTTTGTCATTTGCCCCCTAATTTTTTTTAAATTTGCCAATTAATTTTTTTTTATCATTTCTCCCCTTAAAAAAATTGTAGATTTAAAACACAATGTGATATGGATTTTAAAAATTGCAGATTTAAAACACAATGTGATATTTGGGTCTTGGATTTTAGAGATGCATTTGGACATGGGTTTTGAATTTTCTTTTCTCTTCCCCCAATTC
Source organism: Picea engelmannii (assembly GCA_009831015.1). Classification (NCBI taxonomy): domain Eukaryota; kingdom Viridiplantae; phylum Streptophyta; class Pinopsida; order Pinales; family Pinaceae; genus Picea; species Picea engelmannii. The sequence continues at coordinate 71,527 of ML831170.1, forward strand.
TCTCCCTCTTCCCCTCTTTCTCTCCCTCTTCCTTTCCTTCTCTCCCCCGTCTCCTTCCTCCTCCTCCCATCCTCTTCCCCTCTTCTTTTTATCCCCCCCACTCACTCTCTTCTCCTATCATTCCTCTTCCTCTCTTCCTCTCCTTCTCTCGCTCTTTTCCTTCCTTTGATTGTCTCCCTCTTCATCTCGATCCTCTCCCTCTCTTTCTTCCTCTTCCTCATCACCTCTCCTTCTTATTCTTCCTCATCGCCTCTCCCATTCCTCTTCACCCCGCCCCCCCCCCC
>ML831170.1:71821-102209 GCA_009831015.1 Picea engelmannii
CCCTATTCCTCTTTTTCTTATCCATCTTCCTCCTCCCCCTTTTTATTTTCCTCTTTGTCTTATCCCGTATCCCCCTTTTCCTTTCCTCTTCCTATCCTACTATAGTCACGTAAGTTCCCTAAGTTCTACTAGAGAATTGCCTACCACTATAGTCAAATCAATTTTAAATAGAAATTCCTCGTGATTCTCTCATTGAGTAAAAGGAGAATGCTAGGGATGAAATAATTGCATGTTTGTAACATTGTGTTTAGATATATTTTCTACCCTTATTAGCATTATCCTTCCACCCTTGTTAAGGCTTGCGTGTCTCTTATTCTCTTACAAAAGCCCGATTACAAATATAGAAGTTGAGTTATCCATGCATGTAAGCCCAAAATCATTTGAATTATAGTTAGTTCACATATATGACCTTAAGATAAAAACCTATGGTTGAGATAAGTAGCACGACGCAACAATGGAACATGTTTTTTCCTTTGCTTGGCTCGTTTGGCATACACGCAATGAGACAACTTGGAGTTTCTGATTCACCTAGAATGAAGAGAGTACCCAACATGTTTCCCTCTCAATAATTTGGGGTTTCTCATTTTGCTTCATTGATTTGTCTTACACATGATGAGCCAGCATAGGGGAAGAAACAAAAAAATAAAGAAATATTTTTGTAAAAAGACAAGTGGATGGTTACGTAATGATATATTTTATTTACAAAATTATTATTTGTAGTGATTTAATTTTAGAATGCAAGAAAAATTCTTAGAAGTGTGATCTTGGAAGGGTAGCTCAATTTACATCCAAAGTTCCCCATGGTTGGTGGGTCTAAAGCCTCTCAAGAAGTTGGGGTTTATGACTTAAGTATAACTATGAGAGAAGACAACATCATTAACCTATACAATAAATGTGACAAATGCAATGAATGTTAACCTATTCTATTTGAAAATGGTGTTTGTGCTTTATTATTATGAGGATGCATGATGACCAATCGGATCCAAATTGACAATTTCAAATGATGGGAGAACCATGACCCTTTTATATACATTTATGGAATGTGTGGCAAAAACAAAGGGTATCTAAGACTGAGAAAGAGTTGTACAAGGGAGTGTGTCTTACTTCCTTGTCGCCCTTTATTTAATCCTCCTTGAGATTGAAAGGAAGCAATAAAGGGATGTAACAACTATACTCGAGGGATGTAGCATCTAAAGTGTTCATCTTAATAGTGTTATATTTCACTAAGCCCCTAGGTCCAACTTCACCTGATAGGATCAAATTTTGTCATAGCCTTAACTTACCCACCATTCCATATTACATGGATTTCTCTGCAACTACAAAATTGTATTGATAGGAAGTACTTACTAACTAGAGATGTTGAATTCAATAAACTCAACATAAAGTATGAGAAGAGCTAGTTTGTAATGTTTTGTAAAATAAAGTTTAAAATACATAAATATATGTGAGCCTATATTCCTTACTGCAAGAAAATAAATGAAAATGACATTTTATATGCCTTGTATATGTCAAATTTCAAAACTACCAAATCCATAGTTACCCAAGATATCAAAAACTTCAACCATAGTATATGATATTTGGTTAAATGCAATACTTTTATATAAATTTAATGCATACATAGAATTCTCTGGGATTAAAAACCTCACTAAAATCAACCCAAAATTATGAATGGAGAGATTTCATGGTGTAGTTTTAGAGGAAACAAAGGTTCAAGGTTGAACAAGTTTCCTCTATATAAGACAAGCTAGGAATCCATGTATAACAAAACACCTATTATATAACAAAATTTTACTAGTTTTTAGACTTGAATACCGATACTTTTGCTAGTATTTATGTGTCAAGTTCATAAAAAACTAACTCCAACATATTGGTGCCAGTAGGAATGATCGAATGATATTTGAGGTTTCCTTAACCTCAGATTCAAACTTTGATTGAAGAGCATTCTAGAACTCTTTCCTTACCATGAATACACCATTTGTAATGACTTTTTATTGGTTGTCTTATATACATTTGAAACTACTACTCTGTGATGTTCATTCTATAGGAGGTTAATCTAGGTCATTTGATCAATAAATGTTAATAAGTTGTTTGTTAATAACTATTAGCTAACCAACAATGCTACAAAATTGGTGCTTCAACCCAGAGAATAATTGTTTTTACCCAAACACTACAATTTTGCCTGACATCAAATTACCCCCTTCCAATCATTCGCCTTATGCATCCTCTCCCCATCCTCCCATGGATGCATAGTCTACACCACCCAGTTAATAAAGGTAAGGGATAAACAATTCCAAATCATTTTAAGTTGCATTCATCAAATGTAGTTAAGATGAGACACTAACACAACCTGAAATACATTGAAATGTATTAAATTTTCACATTGTTATTATCCTTTGCAAAGAATCTCACTTATAATTAGTATCCCAATATAAACCCTCCACTCTATGAATTCCTCGTACTAAAATAAAATTCACGCAAACTAACCTAACAAAAAGAGTGCTTCAATGTTTGTTGGTAAGTTCAGGGGTGGGGGGAGTGATTTTTGACTCTGATGGACAACAACTTCTGGATTATTCATGGGGTTTAGGTCAATCCACTAAAAACAGTGCAGAAGTGATGGTAGTCTATATGGGCATGCACCTTATCTCTGACAGAAGTCTGGATAAACTGGTGGTAATAGGGGACTATGATCTGATAATAAAGGGACTTAAAAGGAAAATTAAAAATGTCCACCCTAATCTTGAGTCTATATTTTCTCACATCATAACTCTTCACGAAAATCTTGAATAGGTCAATTACTACCATGTCCTCGGACGACAGAACTCCATAGTGGATTCACTCACCAAGGCGGCTAAAAATCTAAATCAAAGCATCCTAAAAACCAACAATAGAATCATTCATGAACTCCTCCCCTAAGTTACAAAGAAGTGGCACTGGTGGTAATCCAAGGGAAAAAAAATTGTATAAGGAAAAGAAGTCCAATCCTAAATCGTGGTCAAGTCTTCCACATCTGAACATTCTGGGACTTTGAGGAAGACATGGACCCCATGTCACGGTCTGTGTGGACTCACCAGGTGGCACTCTCATGCAAGGAACATGCGGCCTCATCACTCACCCCTCCAAGAACTTATGTTGCATCCAAGTCTCCTCATTTTTTATGAGCCTGCTCTCAGCACTGTGTGAATGTTTGCACTCATTATATTTCCATGTTTGGATCCTCCATCTCAAGCAAGCCATGGATACGGATTCTAATCGACTCGCGTCAGCAAGAGTCATTCATTCGTCGGGGTTGTTATTATTCCAGATTATGGTGTCGCCTCTTTGTTCGTGGGAATTATAGGATTTACAACTGGGTTCAAGCGACTTTGTCATTCGAATTCAGAGAGACCAAGCAAGTTGGCACAACATTCTCATTTTTTGGCATACAAGCAAGCTTCAGGAATATCGCTCGCACCACCATTGTTGTCTCGTCTCCCTGAGTATGTGGTGATGCAATAGAGACCCCTGTGGATGTAGCAATTGCACAATTAGCTCTCTCTAGGATCAAATCACAACCCAGCAAGAGGAAATTTCAGCTTCCAAAAACATGATTTCCCAGCTGCAACAAAAAATTCAAATTTAGGAAATAAGGAGAAATGAAGATCTCCTTGTAGTCATGATGGAAGTAAAGTGAAACACGGAGCATATCATAACTATTCTCCACTAGTTGATCAACCCCCCACAACAAGAAATCAGACTGCAGGCACCATCTCCCTCCGATGAGTCAAGGGCGTCGAATGCAGCCTCAAAACGACCACAGAACGACATACCCGAACCTGGACGAGAGGTTGGTGCAGATGGACATGATGTGGATGCATCCTTACAGCAGCATTAGCATTTTATGTTTCATAAATCTGATTTTTTCATTATTTTCCTTTGTAGCCATTTATACATGGCAAGACATTTTCAATCTATGTGGGAATTCTGGGTATTTTCTAAGTAGGAGGGGAACACAAACAATGCTCTTTGTTGATGAACATGACCAGCTGAACTATATGTATTTTGATCATTATGCTCTGCACAGCTCTTTTCTAATACAAATATTACCCGTTTCTGTCAAAAAAAATGTTTGTTTGTAAGTGGGTTAGGGAGTTAGAGGGTTAGTCTATCCAAATGTCTTTGTGTTAGAGGGTTAGTCTTTGCATCTTTGCATATGTTGATCTTACACATGTATATTTTCAATGTTCATGTCAAATTATGCATTTTTTTATTATATGGTTTTATGTACTTAACTTAGTAGTGTGTCATTGTAATAGATCTACAGGGCACATGGCTTACAGTGGATATTCCTCGGGTGATGATGCTAGATGTAGGGAAAGAGAGGAACAAAAGAAAAAGTAAAAAAAAAAAATTGTAATTGATGAAGGAAACAACATCAATAAGACCTTAATGAGTTATAATTACATACTTTATGATTTGTTTTCCATCTTTCATGGTGAGATATGTTTGGTTGCAATACCTTAAGGATAACTATGTCTAAGTTTTTTTGCATCAACATTCATACCACATTTGGGTCTTTCTTCTGGATGAAAACAAATATTTTCATCTTGGAGATGGACCTAGATGTGGTATGCAACGTTGATACCTTATGATCACTATATAATATTGAAAATTATATATTTATTTTACAAAGAGTTACATTTATAATTGTAATTGTTACTAACTATAGTTTGTTTTATGTTGCAGAAAAGCTTGATAAAAAAAAAATATTTCTTTTCTAACGAGTATAACCAAAAAATGGAGATGACACCTACATATGGATTACTTATTTTCAGTGCAATGGGAAGAATGTTCTAGAGGTCTTCGTCGTAGTAGATATGAGCATGTTATCCATGGTATGATTTATCCTACATTTTTCAAAGAAATTTATAATGTAATTGAATCCAATACTATGCATCTTTCATGGCACTTATTCGTTATATGACATACATATTCATGTTTGAGCATAAAGCATCTATATGAGGATGAACAAAGATGAAAATATGTTTCATCGACAAAAGATAGAGAAATTGTATTCAATTATGACGATATACAAGTTACTACTAAAAGAGATGTTTTAAAATTTGGCAGTGGTGTAATTGTCCATAGTGAAATTTTGTACGCAGTCAGGAGGGAGTGGCCAAAAGAATACCATAAAAAATGGGCATAAATGAGTAGTTCCAATAAACATAGAGCATTACAACATATGCATAGAAGGTTCCCAAATTTATGATTTAGTGATCAATGGACCCTTCATATATTCTTTGAAACTATTGGTGTGAGGAGAGACCATATCGAGTGAAATATGTCTAAAATAGTCTTCTATGTACCTGCTCATGTTTCTAGTCCTTCACCTTTTATATTTCAATATGTATTGTCATTTAATTTTAGAGATCATTTTTTTATGGTTTTAAACAAGTAAAATAAGAACATCGGAATGCTCATTGAGTAAGGCAAAGACTATAGAAAAAGACCATATGATATTGATAAATCTGTATGAAAAAAATATTTAACCATTTCAAAGACTCCTAGAGAATTAGTAAAGAGAAGAAAGCACAATGAGTGGACCTTGAGACACTACAACAAAAAGCCACAAATGTAATAAATAATATATGCTTGTAGTTATTGATTTTGATATGCCTATAGTGATTTATTTTGATATGTTTTTAACTTGTTGTCTTTCTATGATGTAATCTTATAGTACCATTGACATGTGTGTGTGGTAATTTGGCAAACATCGATAAACTTAACTAATCTTATCGTTTCTTCTATATAGGCACAAATGAATACAAATAAATTAGCTTTTTACACAATCTTTCGGTCAAGCCGACAGGTCCGTGATTAGAGAGCGCTTGTAAGTTTATCAACATATTATTATTTATTATGCTAATATAATAGCTTAATCTATGTGATTATTAAATATGGTTTTCTCTTATTGCATACAGTTAAATGACTATAGTCACGAGCCCATTGATGAAGAACTAAAGTATGTCTCGAGGAAGGGTTACAAAAAAATGGAGGAAGATATACAACCCATGCCAAATGTAATTAATTTTAATCATGTGTTTATTTCTTAACTTATATATAGTTGGAATTATTCATTCAATAATTGAAATATATTATATTCTTCCATACTAGAGATGATGATGGTGACACAGAGGAATCAAAGGGTATTGACAACTATTCAACTTGTCTGTTTCTTTATTGCATCTTTAATTATTAGCATTTTTTTAAATTTTATTGACCTTATGATAACTTATTATGTTTTTACAGAGTGGGGATGAGGAGGGATCAAAAGATAAAAAGGCCACTGACAATAGTTCAATCAACATCCGATGTTAAATTCCTTTATTTTTCTTATATGTGTACATATTTTTTCATGCAATGTTGTATACAAAGTTGACATTTCCCCTGTGTGATAATGCACCACTTGTTTATAGGTAGAAAATTTACATTGTTATTTTATGGTTAAATAATAATAAAATCTCATCATCGTGTGTATATATACATGGTTTTTTGTTAATTGGGTCCAGCTTGGGTGGTTGAGAGGAGTAATGTTATCCTCTTCATGAGTTGATTGTTGATTGAGGCTCTTCCTGAGCCAATTGTTGATGGGGTTGACAAGGTACTAACAATCTCATTCTTTCTTATGGGCTTCAGGGTGGGACAAAGTGTATTCAAAGAAAAAATGTATGAGTGTGTGTGCGCGTGCGTGCGTGCGTGTTTGCTTCCATGGTGTGAAATTGATTGAATGTTAGTGCAGTAAGATTTCATAATTGCATTTATGTATACATGGTTTTTTGCTCTAGTCATGGTGTGAAATTGACTGAATGTTAGTGGAGTAGTGCATTTATATGTGTGTGTGTGTGTGTGTGTGTGTGTGTGTGGATTTCTCTCTTATAATTAGTACGGTGTATATTTTATAAGTACATGTATCAATGGAGCAAATGGAACTAGGGTTTTGTGCATCTGCATCTTGTAGCTAAGGTTGTGGTCCTGGATCACTAACATCGGTCAGACAAATGGTGTTGGTATTACTCACCCATGTGTTGATTTTGATGCACATTACTCCCCTATCATCAATCTTCCTCCAACCTCTACCTCCCTATCTCGAGAAAACCTAGGGTTTATTGGATCTTGATTGGGGTTCGAAGAATAAAGGGGTCTTAACCAAAATCCAGAGAATGTAGAAGGCTCCAAACGCAAAATAAATAAGTAGTGAAATCCAAGGGCAATGGTGTGCCCCTTGTTGTGGGGGAGGATATGCAAATAGAACAACTCAATGATCTGGTTGGTCGAACTATTGTGGGGAATTTCTATGGTTGTCGTATAAATATGGCTAACCAAAACCAGTGGATGCAAGAGGTGTCAACGTTGTTTCTAGATTATGTCCCTATCACTCATATTTTTTCTCGGGGATGGTTAGGTTTTATATTTAAAAATGAGGAGGATGTTATGAGGATTCTTGTAGGGTGTTGTTATCTGAAGCACAGTCTTCTTAGGCTAAAACCCTAGCACCCTCTATTCAATGTGAGCTTAGAGGTTGATTCCATCTCTCCAACATGGGTGAAACTCCCTAATCTCCCCCTAGAGTTTTGGACAAATGTGGGACTCAAAGCCATGGGGATTCCATTGTTACTTTCATAACAGTTGATGATGGCTATAAGGAAAACAACTTTCATTCAGTGGCTACATCTTGGTGGATTTGGACACAGGACACAAGATTTTTTAATCTCTTAATATTATCAGTGGAGATAAGCCCTATATCTAGACCCTTGATTATGTGAACATGTCATTTCAGTGTGCACTTTGTCACAGGGTTGGTCATGTTCTAACAAAATACAACGGGCCTTTTTTCAAAATATTTTGTGGGCAAAAGGAGAGGGTTTTGACTGGTTAGGTTGTACCGATTGTTGCAAATGTGGTAAAGAAGTTTCTATGGATGTGGTTTCTTTGGTTGACCTCCCCTCCTCTACGGTGGGTGACCAGGTGCACAAAACATTAAAACTGACAGGTGTTCCACAATCAACCCCCGTCCATCTAAACGACCCTTTGCAGTCCATGGCGAAGTGCCCACCTGTTGTTGTCCCTACGGTCTCTTTAGGTGGGGAGGTTATGGTGGGGGACATGTCCTTACTCTTATGCATGGGCACTTTTTTGAAGGCCTCAGACTCGTCACTAAAGGAATTATTTGACAACCTGGACTTCGTGGCGTCACAATGGGAAAGATTGGAATCATTATGGGAACATGTATCCCCTTCATGTGGTACCTTGGGTAGCATAATCTTCCTAATCTCCCTACTCTATGTGTTTCATCATTGTATGGGTTGACCTTGCACATACATAAATCGAACCCTCTCCCGATGGTGTCAGATTATTTCACTACTTTGCCTTAAATTGACAAGATGTCCCTCTCTATGGATTTGTCTAGGGATATTGATCTTGCCTAGTTACATCTAGGGGGTCATCCTAGTTCTTGTCCTCCCAGTTCTCCTATAGCCTCCAATGGAAGGGATCCATACTTACTTCATCCTCAATCATCCTCCCAAGTCTCAAGGGTTTGGATTTCAACCTCCCAAAGGATTAGGGTCCATTGAAGGTGGGCTGAAAATATTCCATAAAAAAATTGCAGGAAAAGGCCTCTCGGGAGATTAACCATGACTATCGACATGTCCTGTATGGGGTCCTTAGAGTTCGATTTTCCCCAAAGGCACCTCCACCATGAAAATTTTGTATTTGAATATGCATGTCGTAGGAGAGAGGGATAAAACAATTTCCCTCAAATGTGTGATTGGGTTGGAATGTTTGGATGTTGTACTTATTCAAGAAACTATGGGACAATGTGGACCCATCATCTCTAAATTGAGGAAGATGTTCAAGTGATGGGAAATTGTTGGTTTTGATTTGATCAATTTATTGGGGGGTCTTATTTTGGGATTTAAGGAGAATCTCATACTATTAAATTGTTTTTCACTTCATTCAGGCATATTTACTATAGTTCACAGTAAAGAGTTGGAACTTGATTTGGCCATCCTAAAACTGTATGGGACTTACAAGGGCAGGAAACAATAATGTAATTGTATCTTCAATCTAAAGTGTATCCAGGTGGAAAATATCATCATAGGTGGGGATTTAAACCTTACGACCATTCAGGAGGAAATTTGGGGCTCCCTTGCCCAAGAGGATCGATTGTCTAGTTTCTTTGCAGATCACTTCAAAAAAGCAGGCTAGGTGGACATTGAACCTGTTGAACTTGGCCCTACATGGAATAACAATTATAGTGTGGCCAATTTAGTTTCTAAGAGGTTGGATCACTTTCTTGCTCATCATGGGATCATTCATAGAGTTAAACAATATCGGTCGTGGATTGCGAAATTTCACATTTCAAATCACTTTCCCAAAAACCTGGAGCCCCCTTTAAATAAAATTTGCATTGGCATGAGAAGGGGAATTGGACACACTTTTAGCTTGTTTCAGAGGTTCCAACCTGTGCTCAATTCATTACCTCCCTCTAAAATATTAAGGAGAAATTTATTGTATGGGTGTGGGAGAGCCAACATCTGTGGGTACACTCACTCAGGGATATTGAGACGAAACTGGAGGGGCTTTATGAAGAGCATAAAGTTGTCTCTATCTCACAATTTATTGGAATGACATAGGATAAAATTCCACTTGTAATAAGAATGGGAGTGGAGACTCAAAAGTATAGCTCTGTGAATCAAGTAGGGGATAAAACAATAAGTATTTTCAAAAAAATTCAAACCAGTGAAGGAACTTCAATACTATCTCGGAAATAAACAATAGGGATGGACATGAGGTTAAAGGTTTCGAAGATTTGGCTCGGTTGGGGGTCAACCACTTTAATAACATATTTAAGGTATCAAACCAGGAAAACATAGGGGATATGCTCATATTCTAGGACATTTTTCGAGTTTAGTTGAAGTAGAGGAGAGAAATGATTTGTTCCAACCTATGTTTGTTGACGAGCTTCTTGATGTCATGTAGTCGTTTCAAAAAGATAAAATTCTTGGGATGGATAGTTGGATTATGGAGTTCTATGTTGATTTCTTTGAGGTGGTGGGGGATGATTTATTAAGAGCGATGAAGCAGGTTTGTCAGTCTATACGAATTCCTAGAAGTTATAACTCCATCTTCATTGCTCTCATCCTGAAGGTGGACTATCCAAACACCTTCAACGACTTCTTACCCATCTCACTTTGCAACAGTTTGTAAAAAATCATTTCTAAAGTGATTGCAATCAGACTTCAACCAATTCTTACAAGGGTGATCTCACTAGAACAATTTGGGTTCCTCAAAGGTAGGCTCATTCATGAAGCGATTGGTTTGGCTCAAGAAGGTATTCATACGATTAAAACAACTAGATGTCCTACATCAGTGCTCAAACTCGATCTCTCCAAGGTATATGATCAAGTTTCTTAGATGTAGGTTATTACTCCTCCAAGTGGGACTTGGCTTACCCTTAGTTAATTGGATTATGAGTTGTGTGACGTCTTATTCATTTGCAGTTTTAGTTAATGGCAAGGGCTTTAATTTTTTCAATCCCACCAGAAGTCGAGGGCTCTAATTTTTTCAATCCCACCAGAAGTCTACATCAAGGTTGACCGTTGTTTCCCTATATGTTCCTCCTTAATGCACATAGTCTTAGTCGAGCTATCACTAAAGCGGGGAGAACAAATAGAATTAAGGGCGTTTATATAGGTAGATCTATCCATCTAACTAATTTACTTTTTGTTGACGATTTTCTTATTTTATGTTTCTGCACTAAGGCTGAAGGTATGGTATATAAGGAGATCCTTGACACGTTTTGCGGTGTTATGGGAATGGAGATCAACATCCTAAATTCAACCATTTATTTTTCATCAATGGAGATTGATGTGAAACACCGGTTAACTGATAATTTTTACTTCCCTTCCTTTCACCTGAACGATGGGTTCAAATACCTTGGCTATGTTATAAAACCCAAAAAATATGGTATAGCGGACTAGAAATGGTTATTGACAAAGGTTGAGAAATTGATAAATATATGGTGCAACCGTTGGATTTATAGAAGGGGTTGGTTGGTTATTATAAAATTTGTACCTGAAGTTATTATAGTTTATTGGCACCTACTAGCCCTTATTCCTAAGTGAATCCTTAGCAAAATATGAAAACTTTGTTTCAATTACCTATGGAAAGGCAATGTTGAGTATCTAGGGTCACATGTTGTTAAATGGAATCAAGTGGCCTCACCCAAGAATCAAGGAGGGTGGATCTTGAAGAACATATTCTTGTTCGAAAAAGGGCTAGCAATGAAATCTCTCTAGGTTTTTATGTCCAGTGATAGCCTCTGGAGAAGGATACTTGTTGCCAAGTATGTTTCCCCTTGCTATGTTTTAGATTGAATCAAAAAATAGAAGAAGAAGATTTCAAATTATTCCAACTAATGGAAGGCCCTCTCCCATGCTTTACCTATCATGGGGGATTTCCTGGATTGGAAATTTGGATTGGGCATACAGGTTCGTATAGAATTCAATAATTGGGGTGGTCAATACACTGTGAAATTAGGATATAAGACCCTGCATGAGGATGGATCAAAGCCCAACATTTGGTGGTATTGAAAAATTTGGAATTCAAAGGCACCAGTGAAAAGCATTATTTATTTTGGCTTGTTTTAAAGAATCGTGTTCTCAAATGGGACAGACTCCAAAAGAGAAATATATAAGGGCTAGGGTTCTAATATTTATGTTGTAATGAGGCTGAGACTAACCTCCAACTCTTCTTGGAATTTCCTTTCACCAAACAGGTATGGCAACATCTTGAAGCTTAGTTGGGTTTGACACATCTCTAGGACAAACACACTATTGAGGAATGCTACGAGTTTTTCTTTGTTTCAAGTAATCTTAAGAAATACAGATCTCTCCCCATCCCGGTCGCGTGGGGTATTTGGTTGGCCCACAACTCAAGGTTGTTTGAAGATAGGTATTCTCCTCCAATCAAGATCTCCCTATAGGTTTCTACTCTTCTCACTTTGTACAAACATACCACTAAGTAGAAACCAACCTGATTGATCTGTGAAAGCAATATAAATAAGGAAAAGGTGTGGGTTTTTTTTACAGAGCATGTCAGGGTGATGTACCTATCTGTGATGTGGTTTTTATTTTTTTTACTTCAAATAGACACTACTTTCTTAGAAAATACAATTTGGGGATTGGTACAAATAATAAAGGTGAATTTTGTGCACTCTTTGTGCTACTTAAATGTGCAGTTGATGGGAATATCCCATAGCTCTAAGTACTTGGAAACTCGGAACTGGTAATCCTTTAGATGACGAACATGGTAGAAGTCTATAATTTGGGTCTTATTCAACTTGTACAACAGTTGAGAATCATCTCCAAGCTTTTTCAAGAGGTCTCCTACACACATGTTTTTCCTACGTTGAATACACAAGCAAATTCTATATCTAAAGAGGCTCTGCTCCTCCCCGAGAACTCCTACATCTTAGAAGAACACAAGGATGATCAACAAGTTGTTTTTTATGAGAGCAACTTCATAGACATATAAGTCACACATTTTATTTATGTTGTCAAGTATCTTAAGGTTTTCTTGCATTTTCTCTTCCTTTGTTGGTATCTTGTTTATTTTTGTTTAAGGCTCCTTGAGCCTATAGCTCAAGATGTATGGTCAAGGTTTTTTGTAGTTTATGTAACAGTGTTTGTTTTTCTCAAGTGAAGAACTAAGGGTGATATGTCTGATATGCATAGAATCATGAGTGCACCTAGCGCCCAACAAATGTACTTTCTATTTTACCTTAAAATAGAAAGTATGATTTTCTTTCATGGAAAAATAATAATAATTAGCACAATATGAAATTAACTTATACTAGTCATCTATATGACCAATATTTACATATTATAAAAGTAATAGTTACAAAAATTAAAATTAAAATTAATAGCAATACTTAAATTATGAATAATAATAAAATTAATAAAAATAATCAAATAATTAATAAAAATTAAATTGATAATAATAATAATAATAATTACATAACTTGGATGGGGTGGAAGAGACGTGATAGTGGGAGGCTCTCACTGTCCTTTTTGGCTCAATTGCGTGCATCTTTCTTAACACTGGGGGTTTGATGACCCAAGGTTCATCCAGAGTTGACTAACAAAAACCCCAAGGTGTCGACATATCAATCCTCGGTCGAAGGCTGAAGAAGGTTTCACCTGAGACACCATGAGAATCATAGAGACCATCTAGTCTTGTGTCGGTGATGAAAGGTTAATTACACCGGGAATCCATTCGGGTTGGCATTCATACATTCCATTGTAATAGGATTAAATACTAACAACATGTAACAATAATGCATACATTCATCGGACACGTTATCAACACATCCAAGGACAAGAACAACTACAACTTTTATTATATTCATTCAACTAGTCACATACATAGACCGAGAATGATCTGAAAATCCTTAGATGTAAAAATAACTCTAAAATACACATAAACATCCGACCAGATTCAAAATATGAATGATCACTTGACTATTTGCAAAAACACATGTGAATATGCTTACTTGTCCATAAACTTCATTAATACTGATGAATTACTTGAAGAATAATTTGCAGAATATTGAGATGACATGCCAGAAAATAAAATAACTCAAATTATATATATGGATGACATATTGCTTCATTTTCAAAGTCCCTTTATATAGTATGATTTTTCTCCATCATCTCAAAACACCAAATTACATTACAACATGGGCTTGCAAAAAGCCAATTTTATGAACTCTCTTTAATTTCACTACTCAAAACAAGAAAATGAGTTCATCATTAGAATCCTTGCGAAATTCTGAGAAATTTGACTATAAAGTCGACCAAATTCCGAATTGGCTCAATTTCACCCACTTTACATGCCAAACGATGCACTAAAAGCTCATTAATGACAATCTGGATTAGGACTTTTACAAATAACCTCTGATCACACAAATAACTTCAAATTCATGATCCTTGTGGAAAAACGAATCCAACGAGTATAATCTTGCCCACGTGTGGATAATATACCTTATGGCATGTTTTTCCATGCAACACCTAAACTTATGCAATCTCGACACACACTTCTATGCATTCCATACCTCAGCATCCATACCACCTCAAAATTTGTGTCCTCATGGGAATCCATGCACATTGGAATGTGTGCAAGTCTTGGGATCCACGCCCATTAAATAGGCTCAACCATTAACTCCCCTTCCATAACTTTTGGCATCAATTTTTAATGTTTTGTTGGGGAATCCCGTCATATGTGGTTTGGTGCATATTGGTTGGGCCTCCATAATATATCCCAAAGGTTCGGGGTTCAATCATCTACATAGCACACATATGTGTTGGTTTTGTTGCATATGGTTATAACCATATGTTATATATGGTATATGTGGTTATATATGGTATATAATTCATTGGAATACGGTTTTAACCCCCCCCAGCGTACAATACCTTGTGAACATATTGGATAGCACAATAACCAAGGGCTGGGGGCTTATCTCTCGGCCCCTTTTCCCTCCAAGTGGAACTTTAACAAAATTTAAATAAAATTTACAAAATATAGAGTTAAGAAACATTATGGTGGCACGATGGTAACATAGGCTTTATAGAGATTATGGAGGTTGTAGGTTTCACCCCTGTCGACTCCATAATTTCTTTATACCATAACCAATATAGGCCAATGGGAGGCTGACATGTGGCAGCCTCTCTTTGGTTATCCCTTGCCAAGTGTCAACATATAATTTGCCCAAGTAATCTGTACAGTTCGCTAACACATCTGCCCAGTCATTGTACAATCAGTCCATGTGGTACCTTGGGGTGTGGCCACTTCATTTTCGTATGGTTTTATGGTCTTTCCACGTGTCACCCTTGCAGTGGTGACACATGTCACCCTTTTACCTCTTTGACTTTGACTTTTGAACAAACTTTGATTGCTCATGACTTTTGCATACGAGCTCTGTTTGACTTGTCGTTTGCACCGTTGGAAAGATAACGATGAGCTCTACACATTGATGTCATTTTCTTGATAATTTGAGATAGTCACATTTTGATATTTTATGGATCCCCTAGGACCTCTATGAGCATTCTTTAGATCTTCCTAGATCTATGTGAGAATTCTTGGATCCTCCTGGATCACACCTCCCCACTTAAGAACTTTTGGACCTCCAAAAGTATGGATTATTCAATAAAAAAAATAAAAAAAATGTGAGAATGTTTTCACCTCACTTGTCTGGTATCATCCATCCTTCTTGCTTGGATAACAATCACTTGACTCATCACAACCATAATGGAGACTGAAAAAACATTTCTGACCAAGTTAACCATTCCCTTAAATTCACAAACTTCTCCATTCATTGTTGTAGTAGCCAACCATATTCCACTTATTAGTAATAAATTGATCAACAAAACTAAATATACAGATGTGAAAGAGAACGAACAATCAACATATCTTCCCTTCTTAACATGAACAACATCAACCAAAGGACTTGTGTTACTTCCAATCGTAGGCTATAAATCTAGATCTTGGATACTAGAATTAACTAGCAAGTGCCCTCTAGTGACAACTTTCAAATTAGTCCTTGTCTGATGAGCTCTCACAATGAACTCAATCCCATCCTTGAAGAGATGATACTTTTTATGTTCCCTATAGAAAATGGCCTTACTGTCATACAAGTATGGACTTCCCAAAACCATCCTGCAAATGTCAAGTGGAACAACATCTAACTCTACCTCATCAATGAAACTGGATGTGATCGCAAACTGTAACTTGCATTGCTTAGTTACATGTACATGAGCATTATCACAAATCCAACCCAAAGGATATAGTCTCAGAAGAATCCTAGTCTCCAATCCCAAATTCTGAACAACTTTCTCTGAAATAAGATTCACGTGTGATCCACTATCAACACGTGTATCAATCTTAGTGTGCTTTGAGATAACTCATAAATGAAATAGGTCATTTATTTGCCTTCTATCATGAATTACATTAGCCTTTGAAGAAGAAGTAAACAAACTGAAACTTGCAATAAAATATTTTCCTATGATGCCCATAGTTGTAACCTTAGGTTCGTCCTCATAATCTTATCCAAGATCCAACACCATGGTCATGGTCTTCAGTTTATCTTCCTAGGTTGAGCCCACATCTTTAAAAACATGTTTTCCTTTGTTGGCTTCAATATGAGTAGCTTGTACTAATACTTTGTCAATATTAGTAGGATTAAACATCAATATAGTATGGCGAAGATATGAGTGCATACCACCAATATACTTTAGAAGAGTCTGGGGAGTATGTAATGGAATTCCCAAAGATAATGCCTTCCTCTTGAATTCATGTGTATAATATTGAACATTTTTCCCTTTTCCTTGTCTCAAATGTTGCCAAGCAATCATTGATTTTTGCATATAAGCTAATGGATAAAATTGCTTTCTTAATACAACAGTAAATTCAATCCAAGAAGAAATGATTTTACCATGTTGAATAAGATCAGTCTGTGTCCGATTCTCCCACCATATCAAAGTTTTTTTGCTCAGGTGAAGAGTAGCCAACTGTATCCTTGAAGTGTCCTGTGTGATTTTATATACCCTACAATACACTTCAATCTATTTGACCCAATTATCCAACTTCTCTGCATTCAATTCTCCATCATAAATAGGCAAATCAAACTTTACATCTAGTTTTAAGAAAGGCAGATCATGAGAATGAGACGACTTCTTAGAATGTTTTTTCCTCTTATGGGAAGAATGTTCACTTCCATCAGAAGAAGAAGATGATGATGATGGTGATGATGATGATGATGGGGATGAAGGAGACCTTGGAGGTTCTTCACCTTCTCCTTCTCCTTTAGCTTTTACCATTGTTTCAATTGGACCACCTTCACTTTGATGAAGAGTTGCTCATCATCTTTCTAGGTCTTCCCACAATTCCTTAACCATATTTTTCATCTCAAGGAACATTTTTCAAAACTCCTTATCAACCTCAGAAAGTACATCTTCATGCTCCATTTCTTTTCTTCGAGTGAAGCTCCTTGAACCAATTTCATAGTTATAACTTGCAAGCTTGTCTTCACCTCGCTTGAACTTGGACCTCATAAGCATTCACTTGCAAATAATTGTCAAAACCAACTTCGATACCAACTTGATCTAGAAATCCTTAGATGTAAAAATAACTCTTAAATACACATAAACATCTTACGAGATTCAGAATATAAATGATCGCATGACTATTTGCAAAAAACACATGTGAATATGCTTACTTGTGCTTAAACTTCATTAATACTGATGAATAACTTGAAGAATAATTTGCAAATTATTGAGATGACACATCAGAAAATAAAAGAACTCAAATTACATATATGGATGACATATTACTTCATCTTCAAAGTCCCTTTAGATAGTATGATTGTTCTCCATCATCTCAAAACACCAAATTACATTACAACATGGGCTTGCAAAAATCCAATTTAATGGACTCTCTTTAATTCCACTACTCAAAACAAGAAAATGAGTTCATCATTAGAATCCTTGTGAAATTCTAAGAAATTTGACTATAAAGTCAACCAAATTCCGAATTGGCTCAATTTCACCCTCTTTACACGCCAAACAATGCACTAAAAGATTATTAATGACAATATGGATTAGGACTTTTACAAATGACTTATGATCATAAAACAGACTTCAAATTCATGATCCTTGCGGAAAAATGAATCCAACAAGTATAAATTTTCCCAGGTGTGGACAATATACCTTATGCCACTCTTTTCCATGCAACACATAAACTTATGCAATCTCGGAACACACTTCTACGCAGTCTATACCTCGAGTTTTGTACCATCTCAAAATGTGTATCGTCATGGGAATCTATACACATTGGAATGTGTGCAAGTCTTGGGATTCGCACCCATTAAATTGGCTCGACCCTTAACTCCCCTTCTGCAACTTTCGACATCAATTTTTAATGTTTCGTTGGGGAATCCCGTCATATATGGTTCACTGGGCATATTGGTCGGGCCTCCGTAATATATCCCGAAGGTTTTGGGTTTGATCCTCTCCATAGAACGCATATGCATTGGTTTTGTTACATATGGTTATAACCATATGTTATATATGGTATATAATACGTTGGAATATGGTTTTAAAACCCCTCTGCACAATACCTTATGGTCATATGGGATAGCACAATAACTAAGGGTTGGGGGCTTAGCCCTCGGCCCCTTTTCCCTCCAAATGGAACTTTAACAAAGTTTAAATAAATTTTACAAGGTATAGAGTTAAGAAACATTATGGTGGTACGATGGTAGGGGAGGCTTTGTAAAGATTAAGGAGGTCGTGGGTGTTGATGCTCAAAAGCCCAACATAGGGTACCTGCTTGCAAATTGTTGTGAACACCTTATGACTTATTATTTAACTATATTTAATAATATACTAATAGGTGGGACCCATATGTGAAACTTGTGTGACCATGACGAAGAAACAACAGTTATGCTTTACATGATTATGAGTTGGTTGAGATGAGCCCTATAGTTTATTTGCGTTTAAAATATCTGTCGGAATGATTAATCCAATATGATGATAAGAGCGATATGATTTAAAAAGGGAATGGTCTTGTTTTATATAACACTCGCAAGTATTATTATGTTACATTTACTTTGAGACAGGACATAAACTCCATGCTTAAGTTATATGTGTGATATGGTGACTTCATACCACAAGGGTATATGCATTGTTTGAATTGGAAGCCATGTTGGAATATGTTATCCAGAGAAAAATATTTGAGTTATGTCACATTGGATTTTATAAACAATTGTTGTGTGCATTGGTTTAATTGCAAGATTAGTTGTATCCCTAGAAAGTTGTTCTATGTGAAATGGGTTAGTGACAAGGATTGGCGCATTAATAAATTGCAACATATGGAAACTTTGGTATAGTTGGCTACATTAATCGACTTGAATGTTAAGAGTGGACTTGAATCGTACTAGCCATGAATGAAATGTGAAGGGAGAAGTGACGTGCAGTAAATGCACATCACTCAAACTCACCTCAAGCCCGCCACCTTAGTCATTCTTTCATTTCTCTATGTTGGTTGTTGTTGCTCTGATTTGCTCGGTTGTGGAGGAGGTATACAAGCTGGTCTTTTCTGCTTAAGAAAGCTTTGACATAGGTATGGGGTTTTCTTGCTCTGCCATCCATGAACATTTGCTCTTCTCTTTAAGTCAATAGTTGGCTCTTGTTTGCTCGCGGTCTGTGTATTTCCAAAGTTGTTAAAATGCATTCAGACTGTGTGTTGGATTGATTTTCAAGTTTTGGTTTCCTGTGGTGATTGTTTTGAGATCATTAGCATTATAAGAGTCGTAGGTGTCATTTATTGGTGTAGTTGTTCACAATTTTTCTATAAAATAATGCAGTTGAGGGATACTTTCGGGCATGCTTTGCCTCTCGTCCCTTGTTTTAGGTTTTCTTCCCTGTTCGAAAATGGGTTCTCTCTGCCTCTGGCCTGTGGGGTTTTGTGGACACTCTGCCTGTATGTTAAGATGGTTGGTCTTCGTGGTTGATACACCCGCACATAATCCCGACTCTGTGAGTATTAATGTGCAATATTGGGTGGTGTGTAAACTTTTCATGTTCTTTTCGGGCCAAATCCTTAGGTTTTCAACCCTCTTTCTTCTGCCACCTATTGTCCATTGTTGCATTGAACCCTATGCATTATCGTGAAAGTATTGCTTACTCAAAATTTGATAGAAAGAAATGTCTCGTGCTCTTTTGTTTGGGCGTGGCTTTTGATTGGTCATTTGCTATGCAAGTATGGAGGAAGTGTTGGACTCACCTATTCGCTTGAAGTTACAGTATGTCCATATGAAGTTATGAAGTCGATAGCAATGTGTGAATTATTGTTATAATGTAAACTTGCCACGTTTTATTGTAATTACAAAAGGCACATGTTTACAAGTTATGTGATGCTTGAATGAAGTCTACGAACCATAATGAAATAGGATGAGGAAGTTTGATGAATTGTGGTTCGATTAAAATTATGGTTATATACAAGGATTTTGGGGGGGGCACTTCACGGGACCCCGTGAGTTTTGAGGACTTTGTTGATTTTCTTATTATGGTTGTAGCATGTCCACTTCAATGTTGTTGTTTTATTTCCTATGGTGATTATGATATTGTTCATTTTTCAATTCTGTTATGTACATGCAGTATTGTTATAATAGTTATTTTTATTTCTGGGCAATTAGTTACTGTGTAATACAATTCTAAGGCAAGTGATCATTTTTGTGAAGCAAGCATCAGTTTTGGGTTTTTTTTTGGAAACAGAGTATTGCTTAAATTTTTAATGTTTGAACAGTGAGGAAGTTTGACTGTGAATTGATATCAGAGATGGCATGGTTGATGTATCATTTGAATAGTATCCATGAGATACCCCCCCCCCCAATTTTACCATTTTTCGCTAAATCAAACCCTTTCACGATCCCAATTTCACTTATTCATTTCATGTTCTGTGATATTTGTTTTGAAGAGGAGTCTTTGTGGAAATGAAAGGAATTTGATAGTGGCAAGGGTTGAGGACTGATGTTCTAGATATTTTTAAATACACAGTTGGTTGTTTTATCAATTGTTTGAACAATATTCGTATATTAATTCCCCTCCATGATATCATTTTTCGCTAAATACAAGCCCTCCATATTTCCCATGAACCCTATCAATTCCATGTTCACGTGGTGATTAATAAATGGCATGTTATGGATGGATTGCACATGTCTCATAGTAAATTCTAGAGCCAATTGTTGATTTATGTAAGTAGAGTTTCATGTATTATTTATTAAGAACTTCATGACAGTCAAATTGTTGCTACAGGATGAGATTTTTCAGTAGAGGCAGCAATGGTCGAAATAACAGAGGCAGGGGAAATTGGAATCGAGGTCATAGAAGGCCTAGATTTTCTATTCATTTTGACACTAACCCGTGTTGAGCACTCAACACACCCTAAAAGTTTTGTAAAAAAAAATTCTTTTGGGTACCACTTTGTTTTTTTTTCTCTTTTTGAATTGAGTCAGTTGTGTAGGGATCAATAAGTTTTTTGTTCCTATGTTTTATCATCGATCACATTCAGATTGGTTTGGATTTGTTGAATAGATTGACTTTTCTTCTAAAGTAGACTTGGCATTTTTAACTAAGTATACATAGCTAAAATTTTGAGCCATGCACCTATTATTAGCATCGGCGCGATCTGCGCAGTAAAATCGACCACATGACAATGACAAGCGTCGATCACTGATCGTCGATGTATCATCAAGATCAGGAGAATGGAAGAGTGGGTGCGTCAATCACTAATTATATCTTGCGAAGAAGTTGTCAAAATCTCGTCGATACACCATCGGCATCGGGGAAGTACGAAAAGGAAAACGCTAACATCGATGCACCTGACGAACCTCTGATCGTTGATCGCCGATACATTTGGGGTTGGTGATATCCAAAGAAAACCTTAAACTGCAAAAAAATTTACTTCGACACATCGTCGATCGTCGATCGGTAATAGGTTTTCAGCATCGACGAACTCTGAGGGATGAAATCATGAAATAATAAACATAGAGACTCGTCAATCATCGATCGTCGATCGTCGATTGGTAATAGGTTTTCGGCATCGATGAACTCTGAGGGATGAAATCATGAAATAATGAACATAGAGACTCGTCGATCACCGATCCTAGACATGTCGTCGGCATCAGCAAGATAGGCTAAGGTTCCTACGGCCATGTCCAAAGAAAATCCTCAATTGCAAAGAAACTTTTAAACGGAGGAGCCACAATCAAACGCCATGTGTCATGATCGCCCTTCCAGGTCAACATTTCCACGTCAGTACTGTACGATAGTCTGGATTCGCATCAGAGCTTTCACTAAAAAAGGTATTAACAAACGTTCTCTAATAAAACTGTTGACGTCAATCCACTTGTTTAAACTGGCGGAATGATAGGACATCGACAGTATGATGGGACACCTTCGACGAAAAACAAGATCAGATTTTGTTATTTAATAGGCCAATTAATCCTTTGATCAACAAACATTACTATCCCACGCACCGACCAAATAATAAGAGTTTGAAACCTTCGATGAACTACATAGTACCCCGCTCTTGTGTCGCTAGCTTGTGATTACATTTAATCCCGAGCATGATTCAGATCTTGTTGATGGATTGTGTAGACCGCATTTACACCCTGAATTCAAGAAATGATGGGACAAGGTAAGTATGCTCTATGTTTAAATTGTAAATACTTATTCGAATGCAACATTCTATACACAAGTCTTTCATTCCCAAAGCAGTCGAAGGAGCGAGAGAGTATTTCAAGAGCTCACAGTCGATTTTCAGAATTCTAAACCAGGTTAAGCTTATGTGAAGAGGAGGTATGAATCATCTGTATCATTTCGACAATCACTATTGTATAGATTTCAGTATCATTTCTGCAATTCGATATCTCATTTTGTTCATTTTGCGGGAAAAATGCCTCCAAGGAAGCCAATGACCAAGCAGTCACTGAGAGCACCAAAATAGAAAGAAGTAGAGGGCGGTGAAGAGTCTTCACCCGGCGCTGCTAGAAAACTTGATTTTTCCATTAAAGTGGAACCAGTGGTCCGTACGTCTACCAAAAGGGTGATTTCCCAGCCTCCTGCATTCAACGACACAGAGGCAAGCACTAGATCGAAAGTGGTTCTCCCGCAATGAAGAGATTTGTTTAACAGAATCAACCAGGAAGATCGCCCGGAGTTTATACCACACAGTGACCCGTACGTTAGAGTGCTCGATGACCAAGTATTCCCGAACATTCGGGGATCATGCCTGCACATGGTAGCCTATCGAACCTTGGTCTTGCCTTGCATTGAGACCCTGGGATGGATAATCGACCACACGGATGCGACAAAATGCGTGGTCAATGATGAAAATGGTGGATGTGTTGGAGTTTTTCTCCCAATAGAGGTCCAGAAATACTACAAACTCAGAGACCCGGAGGAAAGATTAAATATTGATTTTGTGGTAAAATTTTATGAGTTCCATGACACCATCAGGTTGATGGCCTCATGGTGGAAAGAAGATAAGAAGTTTAAAAACATGAGCAATGGCTAGTACGTTACAACCAATCTCAGAGAGCCATATATTTATCTGATGGCCATGATCTGCCGATTATACGGGGAAAGGGATCGTGCCAAGTTTTTGGAAGCATGGATGCCCCTAGCATACACTGTGGCAATCTCCAGTAGCATCTTCAACTAGGGAGCAATCATTTTGAAACAATTGAGCACCAACATATTGCAATCCCAGACACCAAAGGATGGAGAAACGCCAGTTTTTCACATGGTGTCATACTTATTGGACGTGATCTGTGCAAGGAACGTCTTCTCAGGCATGAATCTGAGTTGGCATGTTGTAGAGCTACCCGTGCATTTCTATTTCAGCTTTCTATGGGAGAACGGTTATAAGAAATCTTACGCCCTCATATGCGATGAATTTATAGCTCGAGTATATTTCATTCTTTTTAAGAAAGAATGCCCAAGGCTTACGACAACAACCAAGAAAATGATTTCAAAAGTAGGCCACTAGTACCTGGAAGAAGCCACCACCTATATCAGAGTGTTTGGGGCCATCGGCGCACTACATTTACTACCCACTCATGTCCCGGACCGGCTCATTGTGGGAGAAATCTGTTATCAAACCATTCTGCAAGGTTATAATGCCACTCTCATAAAGGACAAAAAGAGAGCGTTCATACCCTATGGCTTTTATATAGGGTTTTACATGGTAAAATATATTGCACAAACAAAACAAGAGGGTTTGAGCCAGTTGGAGTATAGATTCCCCACAGGCTTATTTCGCAAACATGACCCAAGGGGCCTAGTACCCCAGCATGTGTCACATGTATCTTCCTACTGGTCGTATGTCATGATAAGTTTGAAGACGAAATCTTTACAGAGGGTGCTAAGGATTGGGAGGAGGTGCTCCAGAGAAATGCTAACCCCAATATGACAAGATTTAAAGCAATGACAATGGATGAGCAAGTTGAAACGATAGAACAGACAGCTCAAGAATCCCTCGGGGTTAGGGAAGAAAACAGAGTAGTAGAAGAAACAGAGGCACAGAGGAGAGAGATGATGTTGCTAGAAGAAGCCCAAAGAGTCATACAAAGGTTAGAAAATGACCCCCAACTTAACCCTTTGATAGAACCCTTAAGGGTCATCCTGGTCGACACAATCAATCTCGGAGAAGAGATAAATAGCTCAGAGACAACTCCACCAAAGGACACCGCTCATCCAGAAAACCCAAGCATTATGTCTCAACAAGAAAGGTCGTCGGTTGTTGCTACAACGTAGCTGGGGGGAATAAGAACATCAAGTGGGACAGAGGTTCGCAATGTCCTCATAGACCTAATTACCATATATGACGATGAGGAAAGCTCATGGGTTTCCCTCATAACCCCAGTACCAATCAAAAAGGAGGGAGAACCAGGGGAAACATTTGTTCCAACTCCCGAATCTTTGACCTCAATTCCCCAAAAAGGCAACTATAAGGCCAGAAGCATTTTGGACACTGAATTTCTTGACCAATCGAGAATTCAACCTAAGAAGGGCAGCTCCAAGGATGAGTTAGGCTCTGGTGAACATGAAAAAGAAACACATCGATCAGAAATCGACATCTCAATAGTTGATCCTCAAGTGAATGTTGATCCTTTGCCCCTCTCCCCATCTAAAGTCAAGACTCCACCAGTTGACGAACCCCAGCAAGAGGTCGAGTCACCAGAATATACAGAAGTTCCCCTTGCTAAAGAACTACAAGAACCGGTCATAGAACACATATATACAACAGGAAGCCTAGGCAACACTCTGATCTGGTGAGATCAATAGATTCTTGAGCCAGTGGACGAGGTCGTCGATATACAAGTGATCGCTTATGACAAAAAGAGGAAAACGATGATGAGAAGGACAACCAAGAAAAGGAGGCTCACGCTTGATAGCACACTCCTCATCACCACAGAATGTCAAGACAACTAAGTTGATCGAGGCGAGAATGGCTATAACTAATGCAAGGTTAGACAGAGCGAAAAGGGATGAAAAGGAATTAGCAGCTGCAAAGAAGGAGTTGGATCTTCTGCACCATCTAGTGAAGTATTACCAAGATTCGATGCATGCAGTAGTATTCCTGAGGAGTGAGTTCAAAGAAACATATGTGCAATTCACAAGCGAAAGAAATCTCTTCACCACATGCATAGGCGATTTTCAAGAGGATACCCTCATGGGGCTGGCAACTTGTAAAGACATGCAGAGATGGTATGAAAAGGCACATCAGGCCTTAGAGCGGATTGACTATATCGGTGCAGTACAGAAAGGTTGAGACTCGGAAGAGAACATCATCCGAGTACTGATGGATAGAAGCATCTCCCGAATCAGAAAGGTAGTTGAATATTGGGTGAGCATGGTCCAGGAACCTCAACGGAAGATACAGGAAAGGTGGGGAGAGTGAAAGAAAAGTTGGGAGAAGATAAATCGGAAGATGGAAAACATTGACCTACCAAAGTTCGGTCCACCAGAAAATTTCGTCGATTTGCATGACATAGTCAAACGACATGTAGAGCAGGACTCAGCATGGGAGGTAGAGATCTCATAGATTTCAAGTATGACTCCAGGTCAAGTAAAGAAGTTCATGGAATACCCAATCAAAGCTCTTGCAGTCCTACAACGCTTAAGTGCCAAGCTCATCAGGTATAGAG
This sequence comes from Picea engelmannii, assembly GCA_009831015.1. Classification (NCBI taxonomy): domain Eukaryota; kingdom Viridiplantae; phylum Streptophyta; class Pinopsida; order Pinales; family Pinaceae; genus Picea; species Picea engelmannii. The sequence goes on from ML831170.1 coordinate 97,635, forward strand.
AACGAGCAGTGGAGATAAAGGAAGTCTTCTCCGCACCAATGGATCAACATAGGTTTCCCTATGCAAACACATGCGAAGACCTTTTCTTCAAGTGGGAGGAGTAAGAAAGAAATCATCCACTGCAGTAAAAATTGGATGATCTCAAGAGAACGAGGAGATAAGTATGCCACGTGTCATTTTTGTTTTACTTAACACAACTTTTAGCAGTTATTTTTAGCTTAGTGATTCTTTATAAATAGGGAGATCGACCTCGTGCAAAGGGTCGATGGTTTTGGGAAAGACCTTTTTTTTTAGAATTGTAAAAGTATTATTTATGTGCGACTTTTAATTAAGAAGCTTTGTTTAGAACCAAAGACAACTTTTTTTCATCTAAAGCGTCAATTTGATTGGATCGAGGAGGGATTGTTTACGTCTTCGAGTTTGATATTGTTATTGTATTGAGTAAGAGTTGTTGTATTTATTGTTAAGTTATCTTTCAATACTACAACAGTTCTTTTATTCTAGATTATGAAAAGAAATCGATGTGTTGATATGTGATTGATAGTAGAGCTAAGAGAACTTATTTTCTTACACTCATCTTTGTTACGTATTTGTTTTCCTTTCTACAATTGTTATCTCAGTCAATGATGAATGTCCATAAGTAAAATTAGTATTTCTCATCTTGGAATAGGTATGATTATTATTGTGTGTATGTTGAGGTATAAGGGTTATCCTAAGCTCAACATTCTTCAGTATTTAGTAATTTCCCTTTATCAGATGGCTTATGCCATCACCCTTATCTTACCCAGATTATTTAAGAGTATAAAAATACAAAAAAAATTCGCTTAACCTGAAGGAGAAAATTTTTCATAGAAAGATACACCTGTCAGTTACCCATAAATCCCATCGATAAATTGGTTGGATCAAAGATTTGGAGAACCATTCCACTCATCAAACGCTTACGAGTCTAATTGGGCCTCTTAAGTGGGTTTGGTTCCTACAGTTGAGTTAAAGGATTTATGACCCCTCAACAACCCGCAAGACTTAAACCAGTTGTTTCAAGCTGGGTTCTTTAATTGGGTTGGCCATGGGAAATTGCAACCTCAACCAGAGAGGCCCCCTTTCCAACCCCCTTGGAATTTCCTTGTCATTCTCATTCCTCCACATGTGTCGTTGCAGCCCGAAGTTCCCGCTAATGACAGTTGGCAAGAAATTGTCCACCAGCCTGTCTCTCACCACCATGGTTGGCCCACTGTGTCATTGCCTCTACCACCACCAATTAATCCCAATAATCAAATTGCTCTTGTTGTTTTGCCAGTACAATCCTCACACGCTAGCAAGAGACTAAAAACTGATATCCTACAACCTATGCAAGACAAAGGAAAAGCAGCGGCTTCCACCTCTGGTCCATCCACTGACTCCTCTAAATCTGTGTCTTCCCGCCTCCACCTCAAAGATGATTGCTCCCATGTGATAAGTGAAATACAACCTCAAAGGTATAACCAACCAAGGGCCACTCAAGAAAAGTCAATCGGGGACAACAATGAGAAGAGGAAATATGCCTCGCAAAGCAACAAATATGGATTCTAAATGTTTTTTTTATGATTTTCAGTGATGAGGATAACGTTTAATGGTTTTAAGTATGTTTTGGACAACAAGCCTTATTTTTGGATATTTTGTGGATAATGTGAATATATTATTTTTGGGATATGATATAAATTATGGTTGATATTTAATATTCAGTTTAAATGATATCCAAAGGAGTTACAAGAGTGTTATATGGTCTAAATGATTATCATTATTTTTTACTTTGCATTGTATGGTAACAAGAAGAAATGATGGGAGTCACAAGGGGTCCCACCTATTTAGTCATTATTAGTTAAAACCCTTATTTATATATTATTATTATTTATTTCTCCTAAACTAATTTGTTAAGTCAATTTGGCTTAACTAAAGAAAGTAGTTGAACTAATTCAACTGATTGGGAAAGAATAAAAGCTCAATTGGATGAAGAGACAAGAGGAGAATAGAAGGAGAAAGACAATACTAAGGTTTGCTCTCTATTTTATTGAGATAAGTTCAGTTTTCATTCATTTTTGAGTTACTTGAAAGTTTAATCCTCTTATTGACAGCAGGATCTTATTGTAAGCAGCAAGGTCCAAGACTGAATCTTACTTTTTAGTCGCTTGTTTTAGAGGTGTTGATTCATCCTTGATAGTCTGTGTATTCTTGTCTGTTTCTGAATTAATTTTCATGGCTGATAAAGAATATATTGCAGAGTCAAAATGGTAATAGTTTGTGGCAAGCTGATCTGGATCATTGATTTCAGTTTTATTTTACTGTCGAAGTCTTTTTGTATGGTGTCCATCGAAGATCTCTAAATTTGACTTTGTTCCATACCCTCAAAGGGGTTTGTAAAGAGAAATAAACTTTTGATATCTCTAAATGAAATAAAATTAGATTATTGTTTTGTCTCATATATTTGTTTTCATGACTTGGTTCCTCTTTTCGCTTTTGATCTCCATGTTTATTTTATTGTAAAATATGTATACACTCCTGTAGCTTTATATAAATTTTATTTTTACATTGCAACATATACAAATCAACCCATGTAATTAATACTTGCAGATTGAGTGAATGTTTTTTAGGCTATAAATCTCGGGTGACATTCCCAACTATATTGTCCTAGCCAGGCAAGATCTGAAAATGATTGAGTAAGGTGTCCCATACCTTTTCCTCAACAGTGGGTTCGACCCCCATCGACTCCATAATTTTGTTAAACCATAACCAATATAGGCCAATAGGAGGATGCCATGTGGTAGCCTCTCATTGGCTATCCCTTTCCATGTGTCAACATATAATTTTCCCACGTAATATTTACAGTCTGCCAACACAGCTTCCTGGTCACTATACGATCAGTCCACATGGCACCTTGGGGTGTGGCCATGTCATTTTTGTACGGTTGTACGGTCATGCCACGTGTCACCCTTGCAGTGGTGACATGTGTCACCCTTTTACCCCTTTGACTTTAACTTTTTACCAAACTTTGATTGCTCATAACTTTTGCATACGAGCTCCATTTGACTTGTCGTTTGAGAAGTTGGAAAGATAATGACGAGCTCTATGCATTGATGTTGTTTCTCGATCATTTGATATGGTCAAATGTTGAGATTTTATGGATCCCTTGGGACCTCTATGAGCGTTTCAGATCCTTTTGGACTCTATGAGTGTTCCTTAGATCCTCCTGGATCTCTATGAGAGTTTCTGGATCCTCCTGGATCAAAGGAACTCATCATTTATCATAAATAGTGCCCTGTGCTCTAGCACATTCTCATATTAGCTCATTGCAAGGCATCATGTGCTTTCTCTTAGACTCTACATCTATTACCAAAACAAGACTCAAAACCAAACTATTTACAAAACATGAGCTCAGAGTGAACCCACTAAATGAACAACAATAACAATGATCCCAACAAAAACAATCAACAACTTACTAACTCCTATGTCATCACTTATCCCTTTTGTTTCCCTCTCTGCTCTAGCACTCTGTCACTTTCAGTTCTGCTCCACTCACTTTGTTGACTGCCAGTCCTGCACGCTTCTACCACCCGCATGTATTCCATGTAGCCTTGTTGGAGTCATGGTAGTCTTAACAAACTTTCCAGCTGATCTCTTAAATGCTCCATGATCTCTCATGCTTCCTAAATTAATCATTCAAGAAGATTTCTCGAGGATCCTTTTCTTGATTCTGGCATGCATGTGATGTTTTCTCGATTTCCTGTAAACGCGCCTGATGTCATCCCTTGCGCAACTGCTAGAGTGCACGCAAAATCGTAGCACACACACAATTGCGTTTGTGTGCGATCGCAATCCTTATCCCAAAACTTTGGGTGCCAACAGGCCCCCACCACTATGATTTGGCTCATCCTCGATCCAATGGCCTCATGGAGTGATTGGCATTGGAATTGAGTAAGAGAAAATCATCAGCATTGTATGACCAAAGAATCAAACCAAGCTATGGTTGCAGTCATGTTTGAGTAAGAGAAAATCATCTATTAAGGTTGTGGTTGCAGTCGGACACGAGTCTTGAAATGAGTCGAGCAATTCTCAAGGTAAGCGATGGATTTGGGATTCATTCATCTAGACTGTCGAGCTCTTTATCTTTGAGGGTGTATGGAGTTGGGAGTGAGAAATATTTTTGAAGAACAATATCTAGAAAACTACCCTCTAACTAAACCAAGCTCTACATATAGAACTTGTCCTAGTTACTCGGTGACCTACAAGAAGTAGATCTCGAGGAAGTGCTCCATTGGTGGAGATCGTCATCATCCTCCTGCCTCATTGAGCTAGTTGTAAGGGATGGAAGACACAGACTGCCAAACCTGGTGGAAAGGGTAACTTGCAGCAATGGGCTACCCGCTTGCTTAATGGAGAATCAATGAGCCAGAACACTCCACTCGCCAAAAAGTATTGTAATAATAATGTTGCATGTTGTTCAGTTGGTACTGGAGTTACTACTCAATCCTTACTATTAGTTGGTCAGTCATCACTTCCATCCTTGTCATCGAAGTCACCTCTTTGGATGAAGATTGATCA
>ML831171.1:0-28958 GCA_009831015.1 Picea engelmannii
TTAATTTTTTAGCCAATTTTGTATAGTTTTGGCCCTTTTGTTGTGCTGTGGAGTTAATCCTTGTGCCATGAATGACTGTTTTTCTGTGCTGATGATGCGGAGTTCTTGTCGCCCTGTGCGGATGAAATTTCAGTGATAACAGTTATGCCGGCCTTGGTGAGACAATTGTTATTTTGCAGATGGCACCTCCCAAATTCTGGTCCCTGAGCTCACTTGTTTGGTACGTTGGTGAAGATTGATAATGTATTTCAGCCATAAAATGCTCTTTTGACCTCACACATTACAAGGCATCTGTTATAACCCTAAATTTCACCAGACATGCTTACCTGGCATCAAGACATCTAATTTTCCTTCTTTGACAAGACACTACTAAACAACTTCTTAAAAAATGCCCTTTTTGAGGGCATACATGCCCTGCTCCACTACTTCATGCGAGTGTATGCTGGCTGACCCACTACAACCTGTGTATACCTAAAAAGAACGAAAAATGGAAAGTTGCAAACAAAACACATAGTTTTGGGTAAGTTAACTAAACCATTTGACCACCCATAGCCGGTCACTCGACCAAATACCTAGCCCTTTCTAGCCTATAAAAGAAGGAGTAGGGGTCCCATTCGGAAGGAAAAAAATAATTGTAAAGAAACTTTACCTGATATCTCATTCCCTTTGTCCCAACCTTTTGCAACTAGTATGTGAAGAGAAGCATATACAAAAGTAGTTGGAGCACAGTTGAAGAGGAGCCCAGGACCAGATTCGAGGAGCGGTGGCCGATCTCACTATTGTAAGGTTACTCTTGTGAGATTAATAAAAGAAGTACTTTTCCCATCCTGCCATATGATATTGTCAATATTTAAATTTGATTATATTTTGATAGAATCTCTAACCCATTAGTTCATAGATCAAATACATGCTTGGAGTTCTTTGTTTGTCTGTTTGTGAATGCAGGTCATCTTTGGGAGGAAACTTGTAGTCAAGGAGCAACCGAAAGAGAAAGGATCTACATCAAACGTGGAAGTCAAGGTATAGTGAATTGATTCTTTTATCTTTGTATTTACATATGAATAATGGGTTTTATGATTGGGATGTTGGTAAAAAGTAGGAGACTTTAGGTCATTTCTGCATGCATTACAGAACCCTTAATGTTAGTCCGTAGGGGTATTTCCCACCCACAATAGCAGGATTCAGTTCCAAGAGTGCACCAACAATCCCTAACTACTGGCCCTTTCGAAAACACCCGTGAGGCAAATGCAGTCTCACCTGAAGCAGCTATAGGGGTTGCAGGACATAGGTGTCTACAACTAGAGAAAATGCAAAATGGATTCAAATAAACTACACACAACAACCTAGTATTCTTTATCTTCCTTAGTCCTATTGTGCAAGTTATATCTTAGATATAACACAATATCACAATAGAAACATATAAAATGACAAAGAACCCATCATCTATCACACATAACACAAGATATACATGGTTCACCCTCTCTCTAGGGCTACGTCCACATAATTTTTCTTTATAATATATTAAGATGAAAGAATACAGTTCTTATCTGTGCTCTTAGCCAGCAAGTCTTCTCTCTTCCTCTCTATCTTCCCTCCCTGTGAACCTAGCTATAGGGTTGATCTTAGCACCCAATTGAAGACCTTACAATACAGAAGGCCCTCACACCAACACTTCTCTCTCACACAGTAGTACTCACTCAATCACACAATAAAAATGAACTCTCAAACAACTTAGCACCAACCCATCCCAGGTCCTCTTGACCTTTATTTATACATTACAATATCTCACCAACATCTTTAGGTGAAAACCTAAGTGTCAAAACCCTATATACCAAAACCCTAGGTGTCTAAAAACCTAGCTCAACTTGACCCACATTTTTAGAGCTTCGTCAGCTTGTATTTCCTTCCTTCTCACGTGGTGCTCCAAAGTATCAAACGATGGATTTTTCTTCTTTTTGAGTTGTCCACAATCCATGTTCCTTGCTGATATATCCATCCTCAATCTCCTCATCCAATGACTTGATTTCTCTTACTTCGCATCGCCTTTTCTGCTCTTCTGCTCACTTCAACCCAGTATCAGTCACTGTATCTTCCGCGTAGTTCGCATTCTATCTTTTCTACCTTAATATTCATTTACATCCATACCCAAGGGCCAACAACATGTTGTGTTGGACACTTGTTGAGATAAGTGGAAGTGGATGTAAGAGGCTTGTGTAGGGATTTGTGTTGTAACCTAACTCGGGGAGGGAAGATCTGGTGAAGTGCATGCAGATATCTTGTCCTATGAGGAGTAGGACCTTGTGGCTGTTGTTAGGACCACACAATGTACCTTTTTGCCACACTTTTTGCCACCATTACACCCTTGTTTCACTCACATTTAAACTCACATTATCACTTTACCCTATCTTTCCAAAGGTATTTAACATCTCTTCTCTTTACTATATGTTTAATCTATTTTGCATATAATTTTACATTACTCTCGTACTTAACCATTGATCAGAAATGTATAAGTGATGAAACAGTTCGAACTGCAGATTAGCATTGAGGCATGTTGCTGAAACAGTTAAAGCACACAACCTCTGTGGTTGAAACAGTCTGTGGACTACGATGCTGAAATAGCAACTCACATAGAAGAAGCTTCTACACTCTCTGTGGTCTACGATGCTAAAACAAAAACTCACAGAGAAGAAGCTACTACACTCTCCGTGTTCAACAATGCTGAAACAATAACTCACACAGAAGAAGTTGTTACATAGTCCATGGTCAATGACGCTGAAAAAAAAACTCACACAGAAGAAGTTGTTACACAGTCCGTGGTCTATGATGCTGAAACAACAACACAAAACTGTTACATTGACCACAGCAGCCGCACCTTGAGCTAGGATTAAACATCGTTGCTTCTTGAGACCAAGTTACTGAAATAGTTAGAACGCAAATCCCGTGGCTGAAACAACTCATGATTTGCGATGATGAAACAACATCCAATAGCAGTAACAAGAGGACAAATAAAGAAGTTGTTACTCCGGCCGCAACAACAACACCTCACTCAACACTTGTAATAACATTCTATTGCGGGAGACTAGGATATCCTATTCCAGTTTAGAAAGTCAATCTAACTAAGAATAGGACTCAAATGTACACCTATAAATTGTTGATCAAATTGTATCAAAGGGATTCTCCTCTTTAAATAAGAGGAAATCATCATTAGAGAGGACCTTCTGTTTTTACTAAGAGAGGATTTTTCAGAGAAGGACGTGTTTTACTCCAGATTGTAATATGATACAGTTGACAGATGAATAAAAGACTGTTCTGAGCATTTCTCTCTAGTTCTTTTTGTTTCAGGGGAATCTTGTGAGAAGGGAGGGCCCACCTTCTTCACAAGATTCACCCATTAGATTTATAGTGTGTTAGTGTTATTTTTGTTCATGCCTTGATTAAATTTTGTTTTGCTGAAACACTACTTTATTGAACTCTGTCTTGCTGGAACTCTGCTTTACTGATTGTTACATTGTTTTCATATGATTCATGCTTGGATAACTGTTAATCATTCTAGTTAGCAATCTTGTTTGGTGAATTTATGAAATCTTGATAATCAGGGACAGGTGCTGAAGATTCCTGCTTTGGGAATAGGGTCATGTTATCTGTTAAGAGGTAGTTAGTCTTCAATGTGTGTCAATCATTTCAATTAGCAATGAGTTCATAAAAGTGTGGTGATCGGAAACAGGTGCTGAAGATTCCTTCTTTGGGAATAGGGTCCTGTTCTCTGGTTATAGAATAGTGGTCTTTCCTTTTGCATTTTCTTGAAGGATTTCTTTTCCAGTTTGTTATTTCTTTAATGTAATCCAGGATTCTTTGGACAATTATTTCTTTAACATTGAACTCTGCAATAGGTAGATTGTTTTCCTGTAATTCAAGTTAGAACTTCAGTTTGTTCATGGAAAAGTATGATTAATATGTCTTTACTACAACTCTAGGTTGTTTTTGAGATTGAGAATATATAGTGCATGGTTACCTTTGAAATAAACAAACTTCCCTGGGTTGACAATTTATGTAGCACTTGATTGTTTAGTTAAATAAGCAATTATAGTGACCAACATTTTTGCGTCATTGTCGGGGAAGGTAATTATAGATTTCAAAAGAACTCATGCTTTTTTAGATACAAATATTGCATGAGAGGACGCAGAGACCCCAAATACATTGACCCTACAGGTGGCAGGGGCAGCGGAAGAGGAGGAAGAAAGACTTATATTGACAATATTATATCAAACTCTGAATCTGCTGCTCAACGACCAAACTCTCGGAAACCAAAATCCCAACCTTCATTTCAAGCAAACTTTGAGATAGGGAAAGAAGTTTGGAGTCCTGAGACAGTCAAGAAACCAGCAGGAAATATTGAGGATAGAGAAAGCACACTAGGGGAGAAAACAGAAGAAAACATGGATGAGTACAATGAAGAATTGCATCATGAAGAACATGCAGGTCCTGAAGGAGAGGTAAATGATGATAACTCTTTTTCCACATTAGGATTTCCTATTGGTGATATTCCTAGAGGGGTAGCCCCCATGAAGAACATTCCACTCTCAACACTACCTAACTTTCATGGTTTGTCTTCAAAGGATCCTGATGAATTCCTTTTTGAGTTTGATATATTATGCAAAAGTTATGATTACATTTCCAATGCTCAAAAATTAAAACTATTTCCAGCAACATTGAAAGGAAATGCACTAAGACGGTTCATGAGTCTTGGAGGCCATGTAATCACAACATGGGACCAAATGAAACAAAAATTTCTGAATAAATACCAAGACTATTGCCGAACAAGAGAAAAAAGGGAGGAACTATTTAAGATGATGCAGAAAGAGGATGAAAATCTGGAGGACTTTGTAGAAAGGCTACAGTATAATCTACAAAGATCCAGTCACCCCAATGTAAGTAAAGATATTCTTAAAACCATATTATTAAAAGGAGTAAGGGATGACTGTCTAGATATGATGAATATGCTTGGGAAAGGGGACATATCTAAGGAATCATACGATGAAATTGTTAACCTATGTAAAAGATGTTCAAGAGGAGCTTCAAGAAATAGATCAAATAGTAGGGACACCACATTTTCAAGAGTCCAAAAATCAGCCAGTGGGGGAACAACAAGAGCCAAAATAGGTAATTTACTTGAAGGTTTTAAAACTAAAATGTTAAGCTCTTTTTCCTCACAAATTGACACCCTACAGATTCAAAAGAAGCAAGCAGAAGCAGAAGCAGCCCTGTCCATCTTTTGTTCTAAATGCAGAGACAAGCACCCATGAAGGGAATGTCCATTAGACAAAAAAACAATCTGCACCATCTGTGATAAAGATCATGAAACTCAACAATGTCCATCTTTACCAGGGATCAAGGAAACATTACAACCAACTGATGAAGAAGTCGAACCTGTCTATCTGTTGACACAGAGAAGGCAATGGAAACCATGGGGACAAGGTATGAATCCTAACATGCCATTTACATCTTCTAATCATTTGAATAATTATCCTTCTATCAATCAAATGAGTTACCCTCCCTATAATCAAATGCAATATCTAAATCAAATGAATTACCCACCTATGAAACAAACTAACCCACCCTTTCTTGATCAACCCCCCTTCCCAAATCAATTACCTCAATCACAATTTCTGCAACCACTCTCCTTACCATCCAGTACTCCACCAAACAATCAGATGATGAGACCCCAGCTACCTGTACAACCTAACCCTAACCCCAATAATAAAGTTGTGCAGTGCATTGATATTCATAACCAGCCTACATTTTCTCTTCTCCCTGCGCAATGCAACGGTATTCATTTACTATCTGGGATAATAGTAGAACCTATCATGGCCGATGTTACCTCTTCTGATAAAGAGGAAACAAAAGAGCATGATGTACCTGAAGAGGTACAATCATCCTCTAACAATGTTGCTGAAACAACAAAACCACCATTTCCTAAGCGTTTAGCTTTGACTAAAATGCTTGAGCCACCTTCTTTCAATATTCTAGGGGAATTACAAAATCTTTATGTCAAAATTCCTCTACTACAAGCACTCCGAGATGTACCAATTTATGCCAGGACTATGTGAGACATTTGTGTTAAGAAACCTGGTAGGAAAATTAAGGATCCCCTCACAGTCCATGTTATGGGTGACTTGTCTGCACTAATGTCAGGTAAAGTCCCCCTAGTTAAATATGGTGATCCCGGCCACCCTACCATCTCAGTACAAATTGGAAAAATGATAATTCCTCGAGTCCTGGTAGACTTAGGTGCCGCTATCAATATCATGACTCTGGAAACCTCACAACTGCTACAACTGCAAAATGAAGTCAGAGACACCCCAACTATCCTATAATTAGTTGACCGCTCCACAATCAAACCAGAGGGATTCATTGAAGATCTAATTATCTCAGTGGAATCCTGGAATTATCCAGCTGACTTTGTGGTATTACAACCTAAAACAAAGTTGGGGGGGCACCCTTTAATTTTTGGCAGGCCTTGGCTAGCCACAACAGATGCTTTCATCAGCTATAGATTAGGTTCAATGACAATTTCCAACGGTTACGAGACTAAACAGCTTACCCTCTACCCTCACGCTACACCCCTGATTAATAATGATAATTATGTATGGGTATACTTCGATGATCAACTTACTCAACCCATCTTAACTATCAGACAAGCTCTAAGCCTTAAAGACTCCAACGAGGATGAAGTAATTAATAATTTTATGTGTGAACCCTCCTCCGTGACTCCAGAAACTCACAACTAGCTAGCTGCACTGCTGGAATCAAATAATCAAGAAAACCTTAACTCTGAAAACCCACCACAAACATCTGCCACTATCTCTTCTAAAAGCATACCAGTAGAAATTGAACCTGGCAAAACACTAAACATAAACCCCAACCTGACAGATGCTGAAACACAACAATTAATGAAGTTACTTCTTGAACATAAAGAAGCATTCACTTGGGAATATATAGATATGAAAGGAATCTCTCTTGAATTATGTACTCATCGTATACATATCAAGGAGGATTGTCGACCGATCTGCCAATCTCAACGATGAATGAACCCTAATTTAAGAGAAATCCTTAAAGAAGAACTTAAAAAATTACTCAATGCAGGGTTTATATATCCTATATCAGACAGTGAATGGGTGTCGCCGTTGGTAATAGTTCCTAAGAAAAAAAAAATGGAGAGTATGTGTGGACTACAGAGCCTTAAATAAAGCAACTCAAAAAGATCACTTTCCATTACCATTCATTGATCAGGTGTTAGACAATTTTTCAAGGAAGAAATTTTTCTCATTTTTAGATGGTTTCAGTGGGTATAATCAGATCAAAATTGCAGCTCAAGATCAAGATAAAACCACTTTTACTAGCCCTTGGGGAACTTTTTCTTATAGATTTCTCCCATTTGGACTATGTAATGCACCAGCAAACTTTCAAAGAGTAGTTATAGGAATCTTTTCTGATATGCTTAATGACTCTATGGAAATTTTTATGGATGATTTTACCCCTTATGGTGTTTCTTTTTAGGAAGCACTACAAAACCTTGAGAAATTATTTAAACGATGTATACAGGCCCACCTCTCCTTAAGTACAGAAAAATGTCATATGATGATGAGTGAAGGAATAGTTCTTGGACATTTTATCTCATCTCAAGGAATTCAGGTAGACCCATCCAAGATACAAGTCATTAAGGATCTTCCTACTCCCAAAACCCAAACAGAGGTAAGAAGTTTTCTAGGACATGCTGGATACTATAGAAGATTTATCAAATTCTTTTCAAAATAGCTTCTCCCCTGTTTGTGCTACTGATGAAAAATGTTGAATTCAAATGGACTAATTCTTGCCAGGAAGCATTTAATACACTTAAACATCAGTTATCTACAACTCCTATTATTAGAGGACCTGATTGGACACTTCCATTTCATATATCCTATGATGCTTCAGATACTGCAATAGGAGTTGTCTTGGGACAAGAAGAAAATCATCTCCCTTATGCTATTTATTTCATTAGCAAGAATATGACTCCTGCTAAACTCAATTATACAGTTACCGAAAAGGAATTCTTAGCAGTTATCTATGCTATTAATAAATTTAGACATTACATCACTGGCTACTCTACTGTTGTCCATACTAATCACTCGGCTATTAAATATCTAATGAACAAACCTATCAAAAACACTCCAGTCACCAGATGGTTACTATTATTGCAAGAATTTGATATTACAATTGTAGATAGACCAGGAAAAGAACATGTAGTTGTTGATTTCCTTTCTCGGTTGACACTTGATGATGATACCCCAGTAGATGATTCCTTTCCTGATGAATATCTATTTGCCGTTTCTGCTCACTCACCTTGGTATGCAGACATCACTAACTACTTGGTTGCAGGGAAGTTACCACCACACCTATCCTACCGAGAGAAACGAAGGATCATTCAACAAAGTGCTCGGTATAGTTGGATAAGTGGGTGTCTTTTCCATATAGGACCTGATCAAGAAATCCGAAGGTGCATTAGAGAAGATGAAGTTTATGACCTACTAAAATCTTGTCATGATGGCCCTTGTGGAGGGCATTTTTTTGATAAGAGAACAACACATAAAATTCTTAGGATGGGGTATTATTGGCCCTCACTTTTTAAAGATGCAAAGAAATATGTATGGGCCTGTGATAGCTGCCAAAGAATGGTCCAACCTAATCATAGAGATGAAATTTCATTAAACCCCCATATAGTACTTGAACCATTTGAAATATGGGCCTTAGACTTTGTAGGACCCATTAACCCCCAATCCAATCAAAAAGTTTACATAGTGGTCTACACAGACTATATGACCAAATGGGTGGAAGATAAAGCACTCCAGAGAGCGACTGAAGAAGTAGTTATAGATTTCTTATTTGAAGACATCTTCATCAGATTTGGAGTCCCAAGAGAATTAGTTACAGATGGAGGACCTCCTTTCACTTCTCATGGTTTTAAAGACACCCTTCAAAAATATCATATTCAGCATAGAATGACTACAACATACCACCCCCAAGCCAATGGACAGGTGGAAAGAACAAATAAAGTAATAGAATCCATTCTCACAAAAACAGTAAAGGAAAACATAAAGGATTGGTCTCACAGACTCCCTGAAGCCTTATGGGCCTATAGAACTACCTGGATAAATACTACAGGATTCTCTCCCTGTGAATTAGTTTATGGAAAGAGTGATGTCTTTCCTGTGGAATTTGAAATCAAAACCTTAAGGATTGCTTCAACTGTCAACCTTGATTTGACTGATGCACAGACAACTAGGTTGCAGCAACTTAATGAATTGGATGAAAAAAGACTAGATGCCATTCATCAGACAACTATGATTCAACAACAAAGATCAAAATGGCATGACAAAACTATCAAGCATAAGCAATTCCAAAAAGGTAACTGGGCCCTATTGTATGACTCCCGGTTCAAATAATTTCAAGCAAAACTACGTACAAGATGGCTTGGACCCTACGAAGTAGAAACTGTTTTCCCCAATGGAACAGTAAGGCTCCTCACAATCGATGACTCTAAAACATCGTTACTTGTAAATGGTCATCGGCTCCGTCTGTACCGGTGCCCTATTTACAAAGAAGATTTTAAGGCCACATGTGTGGCAGACTCTCAGTACCTCTTTTTAGAGGGGGCTCCTACCCCTCATTGCAATTAATTCTTTTAATTTAATTTCTTTAGTATTAGATTAGATTTCGTTTACTAATACTCCCTGTCAAGAAATACCATGTTACAATTGATTTTTGCAGATTCTCGATCCAAGAAAAGGCCTACTAAGAGAGGACAATCCTACTTCAAGAAGAGGAAAGCTTTCCCATTGCTGAAACACCATCGTTCAACAACTTTTTGCTCTTCCTCCATTGCTGAAACACCACTGTTCAGCAACCTTTTGACTTTCTTCCATTGCTGAAACACCATTGTTCAGCAATTTTTCACATCCTTTTCCTCATCGCTGAAACCCCATTGTTCCGCAATCTTCCACATTTTCCCCCACTGCTGAAAGACCACTGTCAGCAACCGTTCACCATTTTCCCATTGCTGAAACTCCACTATTCCACAATTATTCACATTCTCCCACTGCTGAAACACCACTGTCAGCAACCGTTCGCCATTTTCCCATTGCCGAAACTCCATTGTTCCGCAATTCTTCACATGCTCCCACTGCTGAAACACCACTATCAACAACCGTTTTCCATTTTCCCATTGCTGAAACACCACGGTTCCGCAATTCTTCACATTCTCCCACTACTGAAACACCACTGTCAACAACCGTTCACCATTTTCCCATTGTCGAAACACCACTATTCGGCAATTCTTCACATTTTCCCATTGCCAAAACACCACGGTTCCACAATTCTTCACATTCTCCCACTGCTAAAACACCACTGTCAGCAACCTTTCTCCATTTTCCCATTGCCGAAACACCACTGTTCGAAAATTCTTCACATTTTCCCATTGACGAAACAACACTGTTCAACAATTGTTTCGCCATCCTTCCTATGGCTGAAATACCAACTTTTTAGCATTTTCTGTCAATAAGATTTTGCGCTCTCATACTACATTTTGTCCTTCCAGTCAACAAATCCTTGATACAATTCATCTAACAAATCAAATGTCTTCGCCATGACCACTACAGAACTATTATGGACATGCATTATATTTTGTTGAAGCACGAATCAAAAGGTAAGGGCGAGGTATGTAAATTCTATGTAAATACAATTAAGCTATAGTTAATGAGAAGATTCCAAATCATTATTACCGCTCGTGTAAAATCATTATTAACCGCACTTGAAGGGGGGGAGGAAATATCAAACTTTTACACCATCATTTCACATGAATTAACCATCGTCATTCCTATTTACTATCCTTTCATTTGTTTCACCACCATTTGCATGCCTTCACTCGAAAAACTTACTCTGCACAGAAGTTGTTACTCGACTCTTTGACGGTGTATTTTACTGAGCTGTTAGCTATGGGAGGCTCTGTTATACGGTACGAACCCACCACGACATCCCTGTTGGAACTGTATCCAGAAGCCTATCAAATTTTTCTACAGGCAGGATGGATTGATTATTTTCAAAGGCTCCAGGGATTTGATCAACAACAAGTTCTGCAATTTGCTCAAAATCTCCAGGAAGATCATTCCATTGTTCAAGGGATTCAGATTTCAGTTACAGAAGAGGATATAGTGCAAGTTTCGGGTCTCCCTAAAAATGGCATTTGCTTATTCAGCCGCAAACATATCATCCTGAATGCCCAACATGATTTCCTCTTGCCAGGGGAACAAATTGAACCTAAAGGCCAGTGTGTCCGACTCATCTCATTGACGCCTCCATGGACGAAAGTTGCAAAATTCGTAAAACACTACCTTACCTGTGAAGGTCGATACCAGGTAGTCTACCAGCATGATTTTGTCTTGTTGTCTCATTTACAACATGCTAGATTGGTGAACATTCCTTATTATCTACTCGGTTGTCTTAAAAATATGTCGCACTACTGTAAAATGGCTAAATATCCTTCCCTTTCACTCACCCATCACCATCTTGTTCAACTTCTGATCCAAAAGAGCTTTTCCCAACAAAACCCTCCACCAAACAACCCACCCATAGATCGATAAGAAGCTATTGAAATTCCTGAAAATCTTCAGGAACAACAACCACAAAACCCTCCAGATTCTCCAGAAATACCTAATAGTCCACTTACAGACCCAATCAACCCAATTAACCCCCCTACCATACCAAGTCCATCCCACATTGCACCAAAATCATCCACCCCTGTTGTTCATATCCTTAGTGATGATTCTGAACCAGACAACTCTCTCTATCCCATCACTAAAGAAAAGAACCCACGCAAACGAAAGAAAATTCCTTTTTTCCCGCCTTCTTACAAAGAAAACAAGCAAGGGCATCAACAAGGGCAGCCACTACTGCCACTGCCCTAAACCCCCAACCCATCTGACTAATACCCCGTACACTTCTAACCTCCCAAACTCTAGAATATTTACCTATTCCATCCACGAGCACTGAAACACAAGAACCAGATGCCCAGTGTGTTGCGACATCATCCATTTCAAATCAAGCAGCTGAAACACAAGAACCAGCTACTCATTCAGTCGCTGAAACACAAGAAACAACTACTCATTCAATAGTTGAACCATAAGAATCAACTACCCACTCAGTAGCTGAAACACAAGAACCAGCTACTCATCAAGTAGCTAAAACACAAGAACCAGCTACTCATTCAGTAGTTGAACCATAAGAACCAACTACCCACTCAGTAGCTGAAACACAAGAACCAGCTACCCATTCAATAGTTGAAACACAAGAACCAACTGCTGATATTGATACTGAGATACAAGAGTCAGATGCCCAGGGTGTTGCAACACTACTTTCTCTACATCAAGAAGATGAAATACAAGAATCAGTTGTCGATCTTGTAGCTGCTCCAAAAGAACCATCTAGGGCGACTGTGACTATTACACAAGAACCAGTCACCCCTCTTCCAGAACCAACAATGGCCTTTGTCTTACAAAAAAATGAGTTCCTAAAGTCTGAACTGGAAGCCTACAAGAAAAATCTAGTGGCGGCAAAGGAAACCTATGAGAAAGAACTAAATTTGTACACCCTAGATCGCACAACGACCATGGCAGAGGGAACTACAACAGAGAATCTGTGCAGAGAATATATGTGCATTCAATGTGGGGACATCTACTATCAAGCAGGCTACAAAGTAATTCAAATTCTAATGCCAGGAGCTCCCCCTGCACCTTCGACTTTTGCAGTCAAAGAAGAACACCCTGCTGTTACACAAGAACCAACAGGACCTTCCAAAATTAAGACTAAGCCCTGGCCTGCAACAAATGTCAAATCTGAAACCCCTACTTTTGTTAATAAAGCTATGCAAACATTTCCTATTGATGAATTTTCCCCTCCCAGCCAGATCAATACCCACACCTTTGTGGAACAAGCGTCTCAGACCCTATCTCAGCCTACTACTTGCAACGCTAAAACACAAACTCAGCCATGGGATGAGCAGGCAATAATAGAAAAATGGAAAAAAAGAGTCGGTTGTTACACAGGCCAAAAGCCTGCAGGAACACAGACAAATCTGGATAAATCATACCTACTCAGATTGGGAAGCTTTGGAGCAAACACACTAGGAATCGTGTGCCCTTAAGAAATAGAACAAAGAGCTAAAAGGAAGATTTCTCCTGATATTTGACTTGGCACAAAAGCTATTGGCTGCAAGGAAACCATCCTGCAATTACTCCTTGTTCCTCATGGAACAATTTACATGGTTTCAAATCAAATCAATCACAGAAGGCAGACCCCATGCAGTTTTACATCCAGTCGAATTTGTTAAAACCTTTGCAGAAGCCTCTGCTATGGATCAACACCTCCTCTGTGAGGCATATTTTCATAATGAGGCCATCCCTGAGAACCGACAGCTTAACCTTAACCCTCTTGTCGATGACATCCAGATTCGGGCACTCACCTCCTTCCTCAACAATCAGATTATATGCTAGGATGACTTCCTAGATGCTAAGCATAACGAGGATAACCACCTTCTCTGGATAAGGCCAGAACCAAAAAATATAGCCACCTTTGTTACAAAGTATTATCAGTTTTTAAAGAAACCGGGGATGACTCAACAAATTCAGCAACTACAGACAACAATGCTTCAGGATTGTCAATAGTTCATTAGATCCATAGAGATTTCTACCCTACAGGAAAATAACATGTTTTGGCAACAATCTACTGAGAAAAGATAGGAGCACAATCCTTTTAGCCCCACTAATCTTGAGATAGAAATCTCTAGGGTACCTAGCTACATCAAGTGTGTTCAGCAATGTGTTGAAAGTTGGATAGGGTACCAGTTTCATTTTCCTATCCTCTGGTTTCCAGCAGAGAAATATCAAGTCCATTATAAGTTGCTCAAGAAGGCCGAAATAGCAGCTTGACAAAGGTTACAATGCATTCAAGGGTTCAGAGCTCCAATAGACATCACCTTCCACAACTACTACTTGAGTAACTTGCACGCTCAGAGTCGGTATTCAGATTCTGATTCAAAGTGAAGTTGCCTGAGGACATGCAACATTTTAAGTTGGGGGGGATGTTAGGACCACACAATGTACCTTTTTTCCACACTTTTTGCCACCATTACACCCTTGTTTCACTCACATTTAAACTCACATTATCACTTTACCCTATCTTTCCAAAGGTATACAACATCTCTTCTCTTTACTATATGTTTAATCTGTTTTGCATATAATTTTACATTACTCTTGTACTTAACCTTTAATTAGAAATGTATAAGTGTTGAAACAGTTCGAACTACAGATTAGCATTGAGGCTTGTTGCTGAAACACTTAAAGAACACAACCCCTATGGTTGAAACAGTCTGTGGACTACGATGCTGTAACAACAACTCACAAAGAAGAAGCTGCTACACTCTCCGTGGTCAACAATGTTGAAACAACAACTCACACAGAAGAAGCTATTACATAGTTCGTGGTCAATGACGCTGAAACAATAACTCACATAGAAGAAGTTGTTACACAGTCAATGGTCTACGATGCTGAAACAACGACACAAAATTGTTACATTGACCACAGCAGCCGCACCTTGAGCTAGCATTAACCATCACTGCTGCCTGAGACCTAGTTGCTGAAATAGTCAAAACGCAAATCCCGTGGCTGAAACAGCCCGTGATTTGCGATGCTAAAACAACATACAACAGCAGTAACAAGAGGACAAATAAAGAAGTTGTTACTCCAGCCGCAACAACAACACCTCACTCAACACTTGTAATAGCATTCTGTTGCAGAAGACTAGGATATCCTATTCCAGTTTAGAAAGTCGATCTGACTAAGAATAGGACTCAGATGTACACCTGTAAATTGTTCATCAAATTGTATCAAAGGGATTCTCCTCTTTAAATAAGAGGAAATCATCATTAGAGAGGACCTTCTGTTTTTACTAAGAGAGTATTTTTCAGAGAAGGACATGTTTTACTCTAGATTGTAATATGATACAGTTGACAGATGAATAAAAGACTGTTCTGAGCATTTCTCTCTAGTTATTTTCATTTCAGGGGAATCTTGTGAGAAGGGAGGGCCCACCTTCTTCACAAGATTCACCCATTAGATTTATAGTGTGTTAGTGTTATTTTTGTTCATGCGTTGATTAAATTCTATTTTGTTGAAACACTACTTTATTGAACTCATTTTTGTTGAAACACTACTTTATTGAACTCTGTCTTGCTGGAACTCTGCTTTACTAATTGTTACATTGTTTTCATATGATTCATGCTTGGGTAACTTTTAATCATTCTAGTTAGCAATCCTGTTTGGTGAATTTATGAAAGCTTGATAATCAGGGATAGGTGTTGAAGATTCCTACTTTGGGAATAGGGTCCTGTTCTCTGTTAAGAGGTAGTTAGTCTTCAGTGTGTGTCAATCATTTCAATTAGCAATGAGTTCATAAAAGTGTGGTGATAGGAAACAGGTGCTGAAGATTCCTTCTTTGGGAATAGGGTCATGTTATCTGGTTATAGAATAGTGGTCTTTCCTTTTGTAGTGTCTTGAAGGATTTCTTTCCCAGTTTGTTATTTCTTTAATGTAATCCAGGATTCTTTGGACAATTATTTCTTTAACATTGAACTCTGCAATAGGTAGATTTATTTCCTGTAATTCAAGTTATAAATTCAGTTTGTTGAAGGCAAAGTATGATTAATATGTCTTTACTACAACTCTAGGTTTCTTTTGATATTGAACATATATAGTGTGTGGTTACCTTTGAAATAAACAAACTTCCCTGGGTTGACAATTCATGTAGCACTTGATTGTTTAGTAAAATAAGCAATTATAGTGACCAACAGTTGTGTGCATGTTGATGATTGACATAAGACAATAAATATAAGAAGAGTTGGTGGACGTAAGCCATGGGATGGGGGTGAACCACATATATTTTGTGTTGTGGTTTCTTTGTGCATTATGGTTGTTTTATGGTTCATATGATTAATTCTTAGTGCAATGATGTATGCTTATATGAATATGATATCTTAGTGACTAATGGTTTGAATAAGATGCTATATATTATCTATGTTGATGTGCTTAGTTCTTGAATGTGTTGAATCTTGTTGAATACTGCACTATGCTGTAATTAGGGTTTATCTACGTTGTAGACAAAGTCTAAGTACTAATGAATGAAAACTGCTAAGTGCTATGTTAAGGTGTTGTAATCATAGATCTATGTTCTAGATAGGTTGTAGACATCTGATTCCTGAAACCACCCTTGCCTCTACCTCGAGTGAGACTTCATCTGCTTCGCAGGTGTTGCTGAAAGGGTCGGTAGTTAGGGTTTTGTTGGTGTGTTGTTGAAGGGTTGAACCCTAGTTCTTCCCCTGTGCCAACAAACCTTGTAGTTTCTAAAGAGGTGCAATACATTCATCCTCTTTTTGCTCCAAAGGGACGTTAGGTGCCTCCTCAAAGACTTTCTTTCTTACAACTTGTAGAGCTTGATCTATTGTGGGGTACTAACTTTCAAATAAGAATGTAGCTACAAAGTTCTGAGTCATACCATACCAATCTACAGTGGTGAGGTGAAGTTCTGATTGAAGATACCAATTGATGGGCATGTTGTCCAAAGTGTTAATGAATTTATGCACCCACTACTTTTGAGGAATGTTGCTCCAGGCCTTCTCACAACTTCACGCAAGATCCTTCAAACAACTCCGACCTGTGTATCGAACTTCGCACCCATCGGCTTGTTCTAAAAGTTGCACCATCATCAAAGTGCAACATTGCACCCATTCCATGATGTTCTTTTGATGTTTTCCCCACCATCTCACTGGCATTGATTTCAAGGCTTCATTCAATGCCAACAATCATTGTTGTACTGGTACAATTTCTTCAAATTCTAACAAGAATGTGTCTAAATGATTTAAACCATCAAATGTGGGTAGATTTATTACTTGAGTGCCAACCCAACAAACTTCCTTGGTCAATCTAGCACACCTTCCTATAGAAACTTCATACATTTTGTTTTTCCAGTTCTCTAGTGCTTCCTTTGAATCTGATGAGCATGTGTTGTCACTTCACCATCTTAAGTTCCCATCGGCTATAGAATTAATGTAATCATGTTTTCTTGATGTAAATTTATATATGTTCTCTAGTTCATAAGCATGGCATTCTTCTCTAATGGGTTCTATGTATCTGCGACCTTCATCAGAATCAAGAGGTGTGATGAACCTAATGCCATCACCTTCAAATGCCATTCTTTTTTTCTTTAAGTCAACGATGATGGAATTATTAAATCCCAATCAATTCCTAACAATGTAGGATAAGGACAACTATAATCAACTATTTCAATGACCTTGAAGTTTGAAAACGTCCTTACCCCATAAATTTCCATAGGGACATGGTCCAGTATCCCAAAGGGGCATACTGCCTGTTGATTAGTCATCCTAATCCTGATATGGGAGTAAATCAACTTAGGTTTTCCCATCAGTGCCCAGGTCTTCTTCGTCATAACATTGACTTCGGATCCCAAGTCGAGGACCACATAATCTATGTCATAATATCCAATCTGAGCATTAAGTTGTAGTTTCTTATTTATCCTTCCCTTTATATATACTTGATGTACTACTCTATTCAGCATAGGTTCTACCCTACTGATCTTATATTGTCTAATTAAATTTTGTAGTTCTTGTACATCTCTTTCATCCTTAATCAAATTAATGCAAGTACATAAAATTCCATAATCTTGATTACCTCTTTTCCTTCTCCAGGTGATGCAGACTAATCAAATTCCAGAGGCATTCCACATTCTCTCACTTCTGGTTGTGTCTTTGATGAATAAGCCCTGTCTCTTCCAAATTCTCTTCTTTCCTCTTCAAACGTCTTATTTTCTTTCCTTACATCAAACACTTGTGTCTTCTCTGCAGCTCTTTTGACCCTTGATTCTTCTGTAGTATTTTCTGGGTTCACTCTCTCTTTGCCTATAACAACGCCTCCTCTAGTGATAAAAATGACTCTGGGATCCTCTCCTTGAGGTTCTGCTAAGATTAATTATTCTTGTTGGTTTCCTCCTCATCTCTATTGGAGCTTCACTAACAATGCTAGACAATCTTCAATAACATGTTCAAATGAGTTGCAGTAGCTGCAAGTGGTACAAGGGTTTTAACAGTCTCTTTCCAAGTTTCCTGGATGTACGCAGTTATAAAAAATGATCTGACCTTGACCTTGACCCATGTCTCCTCCTTGTCCTCTTCCTCTAAATTGACCGCAAGGGTTGAATTTTCCTCTTCCTGGATAATTAAACTACGTATCATATCCTTCATTTTGTACTTCTCCTTGAATCCTATATGTATCTCTTGATCTTTCGTGCAAGAGGTCATAAGCCCAACAATCCTTCTCATCATTCCCCACAAATTTATAGAATGTGCAGTAAAGGTTTGTAGTTGTTTGGAAATATATTTGCATGTAATAACATTCACGAGGGAGATGTCTATTTCTACATACCTCGCACCAGGATAGAGTAACCTGCTTCAAAGGGCTCAGAGCTCCAGAGGCTAAGTACTCATGAAATAGGGGACAATGCTCCTTATCATGGCCCTCTGATTTTCATCTGATACACCAGATGTATTCTCTTTTATATTATCCCTTGTCTTTCTTCATATCTTCGACCTGAAGAGATAAGCTAGTTAGCTGAATCAAAATTTGTCTCATACCTAAGATAGATTCTCCCATAGGGGCTGATTCTATCTTCATGGCAATCTCCAACGCCTCAGGCTGTGAAGAAACCTTATATTGCATCAGAGAAACTCTGATGTTTGGTAAGAGGGAAATAATGAACAATAATGAACCATTCTTTGTTCTTATCGTCTGGGATCTGAAAATGAAAACAACCTGTGAAGGTCCTAAATCTCTGATCAAACTCCCAAATAGGTTCAACTACTCTCTACTTGATTTGTTTCCGTTCTATAATGCACTGTGACTTTGACCTAGATTTCTTGAATTCTACACTCAACACAATATTGATATTGTTCAGCAGTTTAGGTTGTACAACTCGTTTAACAAACTTCATGTACCAGCTCACTGTGCAGTCTCTTAAGGTAGTACTAAATTGATCTCTATTAACAACTTTATCATTGATTTGTTTAATAATCCATACAACTTTGCATAAGCACCGATGTTGATTAGGATCTTTAGATCCATATCCTCTAAAGATAGGTAGCCTCATTTCATATTCCATAGGTCTTCCTAGGGTGCTTGACTGAGTATGTAATGAACTGCTAGTAACAATACTTTGAGTGTTCTGATAACTCTGGCTACTCTAGTTACTTAACACCACTAAAAAAAAGAGAGGAGTAATAGTACTTACTTTGATGGTCGACACAGTTCTTGATGTTTTTTATTCTTCTTGAAGAGGTTCTTCAGTCTTCCCTTTATCTGACCTAGAGGACTCTGAATGTTCCTCGTTCAATAACTCTTTTTCTTCTCTAATGTAGAACCCTTCATCTTGTGTTAATGGTTCATGATTCGTCTCAAACAAGTCCACCAGAGGAACCTCTTTGAAGTTTCTCCCACTGCGCATATGTCCAACCTCTGTGTCGTTGTCATTGTCTAAATTCTTGAACATTAGCTTTTCGATCTGACCAACTACTATATCTTCAAGATTTTATGCTCATGCAATAGCATCTTGATATTCAACTTCAAAAATTGTAAAAATTTTCCTCTCGGTCCCTTAAATAAATATCTCTCTGCTTGGTTATATGACAATACTCTATCAATAGGAAACTCGGTAATGTACCCCCCAATGGTTCTATCAAACTAGTGACCTACTTCTCTTGACATGATATTATCAACTCTCTTGACCTTCTTGATCAACATCGACGACCAAACCACGGGTAGTCTAAATATGATCTCAAACAGGGTATCTTCTAATCTGGCTAACCACTCGTATAGCTCCTCATGAATTCCTCCAAAGAAAATCTCGTGTATATCAGTAAAGATATACCTTCCCAACCAATCCTCTGTACTAATATTAGGGTTCTTGTTATGAGCCTCAACGAAGCCCTTCTCTTGTTCTTCTATCCACTTCTGAATCTTTGTCTTCGATGGAAACCACCTTGGCATTCCCTCAAGAAGATCTTGGTACCAACAACAAAACCATTTCTTGGCATAGGGGTAGACCCAAGGTTGAACTCTAATAGTGCACCAACAAGCCCTAACTACTGGAACTTTCTGCAACACCTGCAGAGAAGATGCAGTCTCACCCAAAGTAGAAATAGGGGGTTGTAGGACACAGGTGTCTACAACCAGAGAAAATGCAAGTGGATTCAAAAGAACCACGCACATATATTTAGTTATTCTTTACCAAGATTCATCCTGCTTCGCATAGTTATATCTCAGATCTAGCACACTAATGAAAAAATAGAATAACAAAAGGAAAAGAACACAACATCAATCACACATAGAAATAAGATATACGTGGTTCACCCTCTCCCTAGGACTACGTCCACGAAACTGTGTTTCTTGAAAACATACAGTTTTATCTGTGCACTTAGCTTGTAGATCTCTCTATCCTTCTCTTCTTCTCTCCCCTCCCTGTGCACCCAGTTGCATGATTGATCTTCACACCCAACTGAATATCTTACAATATATAGTATTCTCACAACACAATAATCTCCTCACAAAACAACAATACTCACTCAACATCAACAATACAAATCCTCTTCGAACTTAGAACGACCTGATCCTAGGTCCTCTAGACCTTTATTTATACCTTACATGACAGACGTCTAAGTGTCAAAACCCTAGATCCAAAAACCCTAGGTGTTTAAAACCCTAGGTCAACTTGACCTATGTTTCCAGGGCTTTGCTATCCTATCTTTCCTTCTTTCCTATGAGGTTCTCCAAATCATCCGTTGGTGGATTTTTCCACTTGCTGAGTTGTCCACGATCCATCTTCCTTGATAATTTGTCTTCCTCGATCTTCTCATTCAACGACTCATTTTCTCTTACTTTTCTCCTTCTTTTCTTCTTCTTTGACCACTTCAACACAATCTTAGTCAACATGCCTTCCGCACAGTTCGTACTTCACCTTTCTTCTTGAATCTTTGCTTTCTTCCATAACCAATGGAAAACAATCTTTGATATTTGTTCTATTAGAATATAATACACACACTTGTGTTGAAGTGTGTAGGACAGGTGGTACTCCATGATATGCCCCCATCAAGGATGGGTCTATGAAAATTTTGGGACCCATGTCAATGATCAAATAAGCATCTAAGCTAGTGAAAACAAGGGGGAGAATGTTATCAATGTTGGTAGAATGGTTAGGGTCATAATGTGTAATTTGGTCGATGCAGATGATTTCTCGTTGTGGGGGAACATCGTCGTTCGAAACATAGAAGAGGCCACCGCCTTCATAGCATACATGTAGTAACGTCTGAACAAGATATTTTAATCAAGTGTGGTGTCGATAACTTCAATGTCGATGAGGATGGTTTTTCCTCTGAGTTCGATGAGGACATTTTGGAAGATCCCTTTAGGGTGATGGAATATGG
The DNA here is from genome assembly GCA_009831015.1 of Picea engelmannii. Lineage (NCBI taxonomy): Eukaryota > Viridiplantae > Streptophyta > Pinopsida > Pinales > Pinaceae > Picea > Picea engelmannii. The sequence goes on from ML831171.1 coordinate 21,632, forward strand.
TACTAGCTAAGGGGAGCCAAGTTTTTGCCAAACTACTTTGGAAATGATGCATGCGGATTCACCTTCATCAATGATACATCGATGTACTATGATTTTCTATATATTAACTGGTATATAAAAATCTACCAGGGTGGGGAGGCGTGGTTCTCCGCTATTTAGATCGAAGGTTATGAGTCTAGTATCAGCTAGGTCGATTGCTCCCAAGGCGGAAAGAAAGGATTTATGTTTAGTTGGACAAGTTTGGAGGACCTTCAAGATAGACATGGCTCCATGAGACTGTGCTAGGTCATCGACTAGGCTATAATTGTGTGCTTCCCTAGCATGAGGGTTATTGACATTTCGTGGCAATGGAATACAAGGAATATAGATGTTTGGTTCAGTGTTAGGGTGAATAATCATCAAGGGTTATCCGGTTGTTGCTGGATCTACTTCGAAGGTGGTTGGGGTAGAGTCAAGAGGCATTCCATATTGATGACTGTGTTTTGTAGAGGAATATCTTCTTCAATAGTGAGGAGGATATTGCAATCGGTCATATTTTCAGGGTGCATGGGTCATGGTTTTTGATAAGCCCCATTTGGGGTGGGGCAGGTTGTATCTCCTGTTGGGTATTATTCACACCTTGGTGTGGAATAGGGTTTTGTAACATAGTCAGGGGTGGTTGTTGCAAGTACTGATGTGGGGCCGGTTGAGGGGAAGGAGACATTGGGGGACGTGGCATGTTCATGGATTCTTTCATCCATTTGAAGTCGACAATTTGGGGGCAATGGTGAGTATAATGTCGATACTCACTGCAAAGAGTGCAAGGGAAGTTTATTCTGAGGATTTTTTTGTTTTTCCTCCCTTGGAGTTTATTTTTATTGTCCCCTTGGGGGTTCTGGTTGCCTTGATTCCAGTTTCCCCCAACAGGATGGTATTGTTGGGGGTTATTTCCTCCTGGTCCTAGGTTATTATTGTTTTGGTTTTTCCCTTTCTTGTTGGCATTATTCAGCCGATGGGTTAGATTTTCCACATTCAAATGTGAAAAATCCTGAATCTATTGAATGGGAGAGGGATGAACAAAGTTAACGCCGACATGTGGGTGTCCTAGTGGAGGTGAAATCAGCTATATGGGATAGGAAATGGAAAATATGTATTTTTTTGTGGCAACGATTCATAGAGCACATAGGAAGGTGAATCGATTTCACTAGTGCCCAAGTTGTATGTGGAGGTAGAAGGTGAACTTGAACTTGGTTGAGAGGTCAAACACATCATGGGTACAGGGGAAGGACCACCCATGTGTGGAGGGGGAGCAACAAGATATGGTTGTTTGTAAGTGGGAGGAGGGTAATAAGATGTCCCTCCATAGGTTTGTGGATATTGAGGTGCACCATAAATAGGTGGTGGTTGGTTGTAAGGTTGTTGGTGTGTCATGGAACCAAGCCTGTAGAAGAAAACCTTGAACACAAGAACTTCTTATATTCAAAAGTAGAAACACTAAAAGAACATAACAGAGTTATAATAAATCCTTTATCATAACACAGTCACGATGATTTGTGTGAACCAATCAATCATGAACCCTTTCAGTATGAGATCGAAACAAGATGAAAAAGAGAGTTTCCTTACATTAAACAAGGAAATTTCATATATAGATACATAGCTAGGAAAACCAATGATTCATTAAAACATTACAGTCGAGAGCTCTTCTCTACCATCCATCCTTTACAAAAATACAAAAACTGAGTATATATACTCAGAGAAATTCACCTCCTTGGCCCCAGGAGGGTAGTTGAGCTACCTCATTTAAGTCTTTACGTGCACATGATCTTCCTTCAGACTGTACATGTAGCTTCTTGTCTGACACTGCTTCAGACAACATGACTTCTGTAGGAAAACTATCCATTGTAGTACCATGAATTGAATGCTTCTGACCCTTCCCATGCCTTCCATTTATGGATTGAGATGAGGTCTCAACCACCTGCTCAATATTCATTAACTTCTTCTTCCATGGAGGGTGGCCGAGACTGAATACATAGAGAGTGACCATGTGTCAGTTTTCCAAAGCTTGGAGGCCAGCCTTCATTTCTTTAAGTTTCACTCTCAACATAACCACAAGGCCATGCAACTGTCTTCAAGGAGGCTTTTACATTTCACATTTTGGGTTTCGATGATTCTCGATGCAATGGAGGAGAGACCCCTTGTCTTTCAAAGTCCCGATAGCTGGGATGCCGAAACAGCTCATGGGGGGATTTTACATTTTGTGTTTTGGGTTTCAGCAATTCCTGATGCAGTGGAGGAGCGACCCCTTGTCTTTCAAAGTCTCGGTAGCCAGAATGTCAAAACGGCTCCTAGAGGGATTTTACATTTCGTTTTTCGGGTTTCAGAAATTTCCAATGTAGTGGAGGAGCGACCCCTTGTGTTTCAAAGTTCTGGTAGCCAGAATGCCGAAACGACTCTTGGGGGGATTTTACATTTCGTGTTTTGGGTTTCGATGATTCCCAATGTAGTGGAGGAGAGAACCGTTGCCTTTCAAAGTCCCGATAGCCGAAATGTCGAAATGACTCCGGGGGGAATTTTACATTTCACATTTTGGGTTTCGGCGATTCCTAATGCAGTGGAGGAGCGACCCCTTGTTTTTAATAGTCCCGGTAACCGGAATGTCGAAACGGATTTTCTCATTTCATGTTTTGGGGTTTCCTGATGCAATGGAAGAGAGACCCCTTATCTTTTGAAGTTCTGCTAGCCGAAATGTCGACTAAGCCTAATGAGGTGCCATGTAGCAGAAATCGTGAACGATCATTTCATGACATTGGCCACAAGTGATGAGCCCATGCGCTAAACCTCGTGCAACTCCGTGACTCAAGATTACCTGATGACCGTCGATCTGTTCCATCTATGGATCCTCACAGTTGAAAACAAAATTCCTGCTCGCTTGATTTTAAGCCCGAAATGGACTCCTTCTGTGTGCTGCGCTTGGCACTCATGACTGCAGCCTTTGAATAAAACACATTGGATGATCTTTTCAACCCCATTTCTATGTGTTTACACCAAGGGCCCGAAATCAGAGAGAAACACCCCCTTGGAATAATTGGTGCTAACATTAGGCTCCATGGGGGATAGAGTCATCCCTGCGATTCTCTAAGAACTCCTTCTGCAGTTCCAGTTTCCTTCTGTTGGGCTATGGAGTCATTTATTAAGCCAAAAATAAACAGAAAAACAATATTTACAAAAACAGAGGAGCCATCTAAGGCTCAAACAAAACATTTTTTTAGGAAATTCCCATTTACTGGGCCGTCTAAAACTTTTTCACCCTCCAAATCCTGCAACCCATATGTGTTATTTAAGAATACTTCAGATCTTTTGAAGGGCTCGATCTAGAGGGAATCAAACTTGTTTTGTTTTTCCCTATCCTGCCTGGGTGCATCCCACTTAAGCACCAAATTTCCCATCTCAAATTCCTCCTTCCTGACTTTCTTGTCAAAGGCCTTCTTGATCCTCTGTTGATGACTATGAGCTATGTCCATTACCTACTCCTTGACCTCTTGCATTTCCACCACTTGATGAATCCTTCTGACCATATGGTCTAGCTCTCCTTCATGATCTTGAAAGAATTTTTCTACAGGTAAAGCGAGCTGAGTGGGAAACACAACCTCTATCCCATAAACAAGTTGAAAAGGTGAGGTACCCAGGGACTTCTTTGTTGTCACTCGATTGGCCCATAGAACGAATTTGAGCTTTGAATCCTAGGCCCTCTTATTGTCTTCCAATAATATTTTAATGAGTTTGATTAGACTTTTATTGGAAGATTCTGCCAGTCCATTTCCTTGAGGATAATAGGGAGTGGAGTGAATTAGTGAAATCTTGAACTGCTCATAGAACTTAACCAGAGGATCAGACTTGAAAGAAGTAGCATTATCAATGACAATTCTGCTGGGACAGCCAAATCTAGCTATGATATCCTCCAGGAAGTCGATAATTACCTTGTGTGAAGCACTCTTGGTGGGGGAAGATTCTATCCACTTGGTGAAATAGTCTATTGTAGTTAGGATCCACCTATGTTGGCCACTTGAAGGAGGATGAGTTTCTCCAATGAAGTCCAACCCCCACTATTGAAAGGGTGCTAAAGCTTCTACAGGATTTAGTGGTAGAGATTTGAGTTGTTTCTTTCCTGAGAACCTTTATCATTTTATGCAAGCTATGACTTCTCTGTAGACATCAGTGAATAAGGTGGGCCAGTAGTACCCAGCCCTGAGAATTTTGTGGGTTGTGGTTTTCTAGAAATGATTCCCTCCACAAAGGCCACTACGGAAATCAAACATAACTTTTTGGGCTTCATGTGGGTTCAAACACCTTCGAAAAACCCTTAGAGGATCTCTCCAGTGAAAGACTTGGCCAATAAGGAAATATCTGACCACCTTGAGCTTTAAATCTCTTGCCTTCATTTTTCCCATTCCATCAAGAGGCTTCAAATCTTGCAGAAAGTATGAAATGTCTCTGTACCATGTGCATTCTGCTAGTGATAAGCCACCCTGAGTGCTTTTGTTGGATGACTCAACTTGTTGATTTCCTGAGCAAGCATTGATGAAGCTAACCCCCAAGGCCTTGCAATTAGATTTAGCCAGCATCTTGGTTAAACCTTTCCCTTTAACCAACTTGGTGGGATTTATCTCCAGGTCAAACTCAAGGATATTGACAATCCATTTACCTCTTCTCCCATCTATGTCAAGCTTTATAAAGATGTCTTTCAGAGAGGATGAAGGAACATATGCAGTCACTCTTGAGTGCAATACATAGACTCTGAAATCTTTGAGAGATTTCACCAAGTCATGGGTCTGATTCCCCATGATATCATACCTAATTTTTGCATCCCTTAATGCCTTACTTAAGACGGAAATGGGTTTCTCTTGCCCTTCCTCATTTTCCTGCAATAAGAATGCTACTATTGTATCAAAAGAAGAAAAAGAAAAAATTAGGAAATCCTTGGAATAATCAGGACTAATCAGCATAGGTGCCTTAGTCAATGCCTTTTTTATTTGGACAAAAGGTCCCCTCGGTTTAACAATCCATTTTACTTCATTTCCCTTTCTGAGCATGGTTGTGATGTGTTTCACCACCTCAGAAAAATTTGAGATGAACCTCCTCAGAAAGTTAATCTTCCCTAAAAAAGCCTGAACTTCCTTTCTGGACCTGGGAAGTGATAGGGTATGAATTGCCTCTACCCTGCTGGGATCAATTCTTACTCCCTCGGTTGATACTATATGGCCTAATAGCTTCCCCTCCTTCATAGAAAACAAATACTTCTTGGGATTTAAGGATAGGCCAAACCTCCAGCATTTCAAGAAAACTTTCCTCACGTGACAGCGGTGCTCTTTATCAGACATGGAGAAGACTTTGATGTCATCTAGATAGATCACCACAAACTAATCTTTCTCCCTGATGAAGGCTATGTCCATGGCTCACTAGAATGTTTCTCCTGCATTCATTAATCCAAAGGGCATTTTGGCATACATGAATGTGATACAAGGAGTGGTGAAGGTTGTTTTTTCTCTATCCTCGAGCATGAATGATATCTGATTATATCCAGAAAAACCATCAATCATGGATATCCTAGATGCACCAGTTACCCTATGCAATATGTGTTCCATGTTGGGCAAGGGATAGTTGTCTTTCTTTGAGCTCCTATTCAGGTTCCTGAAATCAACACAGAGCCTGATTTCTCCACTTTTCTTCCTCACCGGGACCAAGTTGGCCACCCACTCAGAATATCTCAAGGGTACAATGATTTGGGCATCTAACAACTTTTTCACTTCTCTCTCCATGACAGGAAACAACATGGGATTTATCTATCTTAGCTTCTGCCTAAATGGCTTAGCCTCTCCCTTTAGTGGGATCTTGTGTTAAATGATAGCTTTTTCATATGTATTGATGTCTTCATAGGTCCATACAAACACATTAGAAAATTCTCTTAACAACTCGGTATATTTTTCCCTCTTCTCTTTGGTCAAACTTCTTGATAACTTGACAAGCTTAGGCTCCTCTCATGTGCCAATGTTGCACTCTACTGTATCAACATCTCCATTTGAAACCCTGCCCTTTACTTCCACATCATTTCCATCAAACCATCTTTCTAAAGGGACTAGTCCCTTCAGAATGTGATTTCTAGGCAAATGAATAATATGGTGATTAGCAATTTTATTTAAAAATATCTCAGGGTGAGGGTGACTTTCAAGATCAGGATCCTGATCAATGTGAAATGCAGAAAATTCATCGACAAACTGAAGAATTTTTTTGATTTCAAGATCGTCTTCGAATACCTTCCAATGCTTGATATTGTCTGGGAAAAGAGGCCTATATCTTATCTCAACATCATATTTGATCTTAGGCGGCAGAGGGATCCTGAACAGACTAGTTGAAACATCTAAGGAATCGGCCAAAGTATTTTCCTCTCTTGGAATAAAAGAAATGTTGAACGCTAAGAAGAAATTATCAATCAGGTCCCACACCTCATTGTTGTAACTCCTGAGCTGAGGATTCTTAGCCTGATAAGAATTTATGACTTGCTGGATTATCAACTCAACATCTTTGAACATTGCTACCTCCTCAATTCGCATTTCTTTTGCACCCCTTAAACCCAGAACAAGAGCTTCATATTCTGCCACATTATTGGTAGCTTCAAATTATAGCTTGTATGACAGGGATATGGTTTCTTGACAAGGCGACACAAAAACCACTCCAGCGCCAGTGCCTTCGCTAGAAGAATCTCCTTCAAAGAACATCTTCCAAACAAAGGTGGTTGGAGGAGGTATCTTGTGATTAAATATGGGTTGCTTTCTGATTTGAAAAGGGGCTTCAAGAGTATCAGTGAGATGCAATAAACTAGACCCCAAATCAATGTCAAGCACAAAGATAGGATGATTGGTGGGGTCTGCTTCATCACTAACAATGTAGGCCAGCTAATATTCTCTGTACAACCTCCTGTGTTCCCCTCCAAAGACTGGAATGGTGGCATATGTGAGGTCCATCTGTAATGTCCCTCCAACTTTTTTAATCCAATTTCTTGACAACAACATGTCAAACTTGGGGGGAACATCAGCTACTATAATGTCCATAATCACACTCTTCATTGGTCATTGAAATAAAGAGACCACCAAGTCTTTGATGACTCCAAGGCATTGCACCCTCCTTGAATCAAAAGAGTACAAATTGTGATAAGCCTTTGTCACTTCCAGTCCCAATTCTTCCATGACTATTTTGGGCATAAGGTTGTGGGAAACTCCTGAATCCATGAGGCAATTATGCAGCACCTTATCATGTATGTTCAGGGATGTGTATAAGGGAGGGGATGAATCAT
>ML831171.1:29058-49040 GCA_009831015.1 Picea engelmannii
TCCTTCTTGACAAACTATGTGGCCCAACAAATTTCCATGTTGCACACAGAAGATACACTTTCTGAGATTTAATGAGATTTGCAATTATGTGCATCTGTCAAACATTATCCTTAGTAGTTTTATATGTTTCTTAAGTAGGCTATATATTGTCCAATAATCCATATAGACTTCTATAAATTTGTGAATGAACTCTCTAAAGGTTTATATCACAATCCTGTAGAAGACTGCAGGGGCATTCTTTAAGCCAAATGGCATCACGTTGTATGCAAAAAATCCCCATTCTATAATGAAAGTGGTCTTTATTTTGTCTTCCTTAGCAATCCTAACTTGATGGTATCTTGAAAATCTATTTGTAACTGAGTATGTTTCCTTCCCCGCAACCTGTTCTATCACCTCATCCATAAAGTGTGTTGGGAAAGGGTCATGCACGCAAGAATATTTGAGGCTTCTATAGTCCACAAAGACTCTAATATCCTCAGTGTATTTATTGCTTTGATTGACTATCGGACTGACCCACTCTGCTTCTTCTACTGCAAAAATGAGACATTCTTCTAACATATTATTTATCTCCTTATTAACTTTCTCTTTTAATCTTGGGTTAAGATGGTATGGTCTATGTCTAATAGGCTTGGATCCCGGTTTTAACTCACTCTTCATTTCTAACATGAATCCTTTGATTCCCTTTAATTTTGAAAAATTCATTGGGAACAAATCCTCATATTCTCGAAGTAAAGTTTGTATTTCCTGACTAGTTTGTTCATCCCAGTAATCTCCCACTATAGCTATCTTGGGATTCTTTGTAGTCCCTATGTTGAGTATGCGCAACTTTAATGGGTGGTTGTAGGAACTATCAGTCTAGCTGGGTATGGTGTTTTGGATTTCTCTTCTCCCCTCTATCTCTTTTATGGTTATATTTCTCAGTTCTTCTAAGTCATCTAAGCTTTCTAAATCTCTGTTAATCTGATAGCATTGTATAGGCTTCTCAGTCAAGGGTAAGTGGAGTTTATTCTGAAGTTCTTGGGTATGCTTGGGACACACTACAAGGTTTGATCTCTTATTACCATTAGCTGTAAAAAGAAGTTCTTTAATATTTCGTATGGCTAGTTCAAGCTCAGGGTACTTACTTGTGAATGGGAAATCCTTACAAAATTGAGCTGCCAGTGTTTTTCAGTCATTGCTTTGTCTTCTGGTTTCCTCATGTATAAACCAAGATTTCAGGATTGGGTCTAGGAGTGGGGAAAAACCTAAACCCAGAAGTGATAGGGTATCTCTACAACTTGCCACTATGTCACGCACTGTTCAATGTGTACTCTAGGGTCTGATTCTCTGTTGAATAGTTGCGCCACTTGGATATCCATCTACATCTCTGATTCTAGATGCTCCTTATTCTCGAACCTGTACTTGATATCTTGCTTTACCTCGTCCCAAGTTCTGAGTATGACTTTATGGGTGTCCAACCATCTGGTGGGGGTTTTCCGAAAAGCTACATCTAGTACCGATATTCTTTGATCTTCTCTCATGTTCTAGCTCTGAGGTACCATCGTATACTCAATGTTCTCTAACTTCAATCCCAACTCATCTGGTCATTTTGAAAATTGTGTATCTTCATGAGAATATTTCGTGCGAACCTTGTTGCTAACTATTAAAAGCCAATTCTGAATCTTCGTCTACTAATTTTATACTTCTCCAGCTTATTGATCCATCAACAATAGGTTTTATATAATCGTCTCTTGTCCTAGATGTTACAGTGAACAACTGGTCTAGGTATTCTCCCTCCATATTATTGTCTGTTAGTTCTATGTACCTTGTCCTACATATGGATCCAAAGGTTGAACTACCTTGATGCCCTCAGCCTCAAAATTCATGGTGTCTTTCTTTAAATCGATTACTGCATAATTTTCATAGGCCCAATTGATGCCAAGTAGTGCAAGGTAGGGGTCCTTGTCTCCCGTGATCTCAATGAATTCAAATTCGTCTACTTTTTTTACTCCTGCTACGTTGATTTCCACATTCTCCAGTCTTCCTATGGGGAAGATACAATATTGGTTTTCCATTCTTAGCTGAATTGGGGAATATGCCAGTCTCGATTTTCCTAAGGCTTCCCAGGTCTTCTTAGGTAGAATGTTCACATATGAACCTAGTTCCAACATGATGTCCTTGATTTTGAAGTCATCTAATTGGGCTACCAGTTGAAATTATTTTCTTATTCATACTTTTCTTCGCTGCACTCTTTGATTAATCTTCTCAGGAAGATTATCCCTTATCCTTTCTTCTAAGTCTTCTTCATTCCCTAAGACTAGGTACAACGCATTGTGCAATTTTTCTATTAGTTGATCATTCCCTAGAATGTCAGAGAATAATTGGAACCAAAGGTCAACTGCGTTTTGATGTTTCTCAGGTTGTCTTGGTATGACTACAGGGTTTTTGGGTGCAGGGGGTGAAGCAGGGACTTGTTCCATCTTAGGGTAAATAGTCGGCTGGGGGGGGTTCTCTCTCATTTCATGACTAGGAATATTCTGGAATACTTCTATGGCATCTTTAAAGAACATTTTTTCCCTTAGGGGGTCATACATGTATCCCTTAGGTGTTGCTTTATGGATCTGAGGTAGAGTATCAACATCAGATCCTGTCTTCTCTCCTCCTCGAGTAATGATATTAAGGTTGGGAAGTTGTCCCTTAGAAATCCTCCTAATATCTGAGATGATAAGGTTAGTTCCTCTTTGTATTACTCTTTCTTCCCACTTTTCAATTAATTCTAGGTAGTCTTCAGTTGCATGTTCATTGGTTCTGCACTGGGAGCACCACGGCTGTCTTGGATGAGGACAATCTCTGGCAAAGTGACCTTGTTCATTACAGTTATAACATCTACCTGGTCCTCTTCCTTAAGTTCTTCCTCCTCTGAAATATCCTCCGGCTCCACCTCCTCAACCTCTTCCTGGTCCCTGAGGGTTTTCATTCACCCTAAATGTTGTTTGGTCTAAATTGTCTGCAAGTGCGTCCAACGCTCTACATTGATTTGTAGTATGCATGGTAGATGTGCAGAACTCACAATGTATTATGTTTGGTACTGTTGAATATTTATGCATGATGGGGCACTATCTTGGCCCATTCCTATGGATTCGACATATCTCACAATATTTCACTGTTTGTGCTGCTTGGCCTCCTAGGAAAGCATGGTATTGGGTGGGGTTGTGGAATGATGAATTCGTCGACACTTTCACAAATCCTCCTACGGGTCCTGGTGAGGTTACCATCATATTCTAGGGAGGCCCAAGTCCCCTCATTTGCAAACATTCGATCGCTAGATGGCCTTCCGTGTAACATCTAGTGCACCAAACCTATGGTTGTCCTGGTCTGGGTATCGTCAGCTCCTGGATATTTTATATAAGTGTCGATATCTACCCTTGTAGTTACACCAAATTTTCATCTACTGGGGGTCAAGTTACTCTCAGTCTCCCAGGGTATCCCATCATAGCTTTAATATTCATCGATTGTTCTAAAGTTTTTTTTAACGTGGCTATCTGTTGTTGCGTTAGTGGAATCTAATTCAGAGGCAACAACCTCTTAATGTACCACTCCCTTTGATTTTATTTGTGGATTGGATGTGCCAGCCTTCCTATGGAATCTTTAAACTTCTGGTTGTACTCCTAGGTTGATTCACCTTCCCTCTGTTGGATCTCGTGCAACTCAAACATAGCATGTTGTTCTGACTGAGGTAGTTTGAACTATGCTATGAACCTTGTTTGTACCTTGTCAAGTGTGAACGCTTGACGTTGCGTCCCTGACACTCCTGGTTCATTGGTATTCATGTACCACTTGAGAGCGTGACCTCTCAAGATAGTCTGGAACTTGACCAACTTATTCACATCTGGAGTCCCTTTGGATCTCCAGATTGCTTTGCACAAGAACCAGTGTTGCTCAACATCTTCATCTCCCTTCCCCCAAAATTATGGGTATTAGGCAATTGAACCTCCCACATGGCTAGCCATTGCTGATCTTATCTCTCGTATCAGTATGAACCCTAACATTCCTTCTTGATATCTATCAGGGGATCCCAATATCCTCCTTGTACCCTCACTTCCTGGTTGTGACTGGCTAACTAATTGTATTGGAATAGAACTAGTAAGAGAAGGTAGTAATGAACTTACTTCTTGTATAGAAGGCACTTGGGGTATGGGAGATTCGGGGCTAGTGCCACTGGCTTCAGGGCGGTTTTCTTTGATCTAGTGGGACTCATTAGCTTCCACTGGGATGATCACTTTAGTCAAATTCCCGATCTCTCCTGTTATCGGGGTTGGATCTTCTCTTTCTCCCCCAAGATTCATGTCAACTTCCTCCTCTCCTACATCTTCACTTTCTCCTTCTCATCCCACTTCCTAGGACTTCTTTCTTTTCTTTCTTCTCTCTCGTTTAATATTTGACTGGTCAGTCATTTCTATCTTCTCATCTTTTGCAGTTCTTCCATCTATCTTTCCTCTACCTCTTCTGATCCACCTTCTTTCCTCAACTTTTCATACTATCTTACTGCTTTCTTGATCTTGTCGCACCACCACTTCTCAACTATCGTGGCTCTCTTCAAGGCTCACTCATCTCTTGAGTCCATTTCTTGTTGTTTCCACCTCATTTTTCAAAGAACCCTTCCCCTCTCTCACTCCATGACTCTCACCCTATCTCACCCTACCCCAAGTGAAGGTGTTTACGCTGCCAGTTTGGTTAGGGACATAATCAACATCCCTTCCTCCATCAAGAAAGCCTTAATCCATAAGGGGATTTCTCTCAATAGTCTTCCCCTTGCACCTTTCTTGAAAATTTCCTCTGCCTGTGAGAAAGCCTGCTGGTTCTCAGCTGCAAATTCGATTATGTATCCCTCTAGCATGGTGCTAACCCAGAAATCCACATCTCGTGTAACTGGGAAATCTAGCCTCTAGAGTGTTGCTAACTTTTTAGTATCCCATGCACAGATCTTCTTGCCTCATCCCTGTAACTCTGGAGCTTCTTGGAGCCTCTTTATCCAGTGGAAAAATTCTCATAGGAATTTAACCTAGAAAATATCATACTCATCATTCGATCTTTTAGAGTAAAAGATTGCTTTACAAGTTTTTCTCATTGATTTTCTCCTCAATTCCACTTCTTTCAATATGAAGGCATCACAGTTCCTTTCCCACCATTGATCAATGCTAGATCTATGGATCRATGACATCATTATCCCTAYAGGTTCCCTTTTTATACAAGTCCTAAGAATGGAACCATTTTGTTGGCACAAGTTTAATCAAACCAAAGTCCTTCTCAGGTTACCARCAAAAGGTACCRTGTAGTCTAGAGCATTGGCATTTTCATCTCCTATGAAGAGAAGAAGTCTCACCTGAAGTKTTTCTCAGACAGATAGATAGGGAAGGGTAGGGAAAAGACTAAAGAGGATCCATAGAGCCTTCAAAACTCATTCTTGTTCTTGCGCRAGAGACACGAGCAGATATGGAACATATTAATGCAATAATCRAGCCTACTTATGTTGCRCATAAGAATTTAACGTAGAACCATCAAATAGAACTCATAAAGCATAAGTAGACACTTTAATGCATAAGTAAACATACAAAGACATAAAATATTTGAAAAAWTCRTCCTTMTTCATATTAACTTTAGGATCTATCTYAGATTACAGACTTAGAGTTACACAGTAGGTCACATTACAAACTCTTGGCTYTGGACTCCTRTCACAAAGMTTTAATTCTTCAACTRATAGTTCTAATTCATTACACACCCAAACTTGTCTTCTTTTGACTTACAACAATTCTCAACAACTAAAACCCAAAACCTGGGTGACTCTGACCGACTGGACTCAATTCCACCCAGCCAACCAATGGGCYCTCCAGCTAATGAACGAAYGAACCCTTTTTCAATTATGTTCAGTCCTATATATAGCTAGGTTGTGTTTTCCTTCTCGKCTTGCAACTTTTCTTGTTCTTTTGCAACTGTTTGTTGCTTCATTGGTGTTGCACTAACTTTCRCAACTTMTTTCTGTTGCTCTTTCTCCTCGCCTCTGATGGAGTTCWTGCAACTCRTGCTTAGTCAAAACTTGCACAATTCCTTCCCARAAATGTAGGGCCTAACAAATAYRTCTTTTAAGAAACAAAAWTTTKCTTTTATTTGTTCCCCCACGYGRACAAAATCCACCTACCCACATGTTTTCTTATTTTCRATTGATTTATGTATGATACTCATTTGAKTATATGCAATTGTAAATTACACTATCTTGTGAAGGTCCAAATTATACAAATCTCTTGTTAATTTATTTATGTCRGTACCATTTGCACACATTCACTTTGCTAGTTGGACACCATAGGGGACCCATAGAATCCCCATCATTCTAGACGCTTGMAAAATATTCCTCCTATTMTAGGAKAAGTCCCTAGTATTTCYAACTCACCGACTCAACCATCTCACACCCCCGTGAGTGATACTATTTTGGGATCAACTTTACTTGGTTCCACTTTTCTTGAGTGCAATTCCCAAGGCTATCCATCCACTAGTTCCCCTACACAAAGAGGTGGGGGGGGGGGGGAATTCTTCTCAAGGGAGAAGCAAAACCCCACCAAACCTCTCTGAAGGAAYAGGGCCACCACCTKCTCACATGATGGTTGGAACTAATCCTCCACYAAATTGTAGATTTTAACCTTGTACAATATTTACTTCAAACATATTTTTAGTAAAATAACATAAAATATACAATGGCTAATGTTTGCACCCTTTACGTCACRTTGTGAGAAAATAAGAGGTGCTTACATGCCTAGTTGGGTCTTGYTGAGCATGACAGCTGTAGAGGAAAGAGTTAGATAAAGAAAAACAAAACTATAAGCAAGAATTAAACTAAAACAAACTAAAACTATGAGCATATGGATAAAGAAATAACAAACACAAAAAGACCAATATCACCAATGTTTTTTAGGCTAATCTATTGATGAAATCAAAGCACAATGAAGAAAGGGGACTATGAGTCCCTTCTTCCTCCAAAGGAAGGCTCTTGTGCCCTCACAAACTTGCTCTCCTCACAATAAGAAAATGAGAATGACGGTGAAAAAACTCTAAGCACATCCACTCAATGGAGAGGTGGATAGCTCAATGAAATGGTGCTAATGTGTTAATGTCAAGGAGTGAGTCCTTAAAACAATCTAAGCAGCATAACATTACATGAAATTCCTTGAGAAAATGATGTTTCTTCATGGCTTTTTATAGCATTGCCTTGGGTGATTATGTAACTCCTTTGAAGTGTGAAAAGGGGCTCTTTAGGGATTCATTAGGTCTTTGACCAGCCTACCATGTGGATTCAGCTCAGATTTGGGAGTCAAATCAACTTGGGAGCTGATCCATAATCGGCTGGGAGGCCGACCAATTAAATAAATGCACCGTTTAGCAGGTGCGCGGGTTTTTGCGCCAACAGCCGTGCATCGTGCGCGTATGCGTGCATGGTACGTTATTGTTCTGCGCATGTGCACGCGCACCCAAATTCTGCAAAGCGCCCTTCAATTTTTGGTTACTTTGTATAGTTTTTTACCTTTTTGGAATTCCATGTGATTAATTCAATGCCATGAATGACTTCATTACTGCTTGACGATGTTGAGTTCTTGTCACCATGTGCGGACAAAATTTCAGTGATAACAGATGCCCCCTGATGGATGAGGTTAGGAGCATACGTATAGCTGAAATCCATCAATGTTTCTTCTACTGAGAATGTTGTTGTAAGAGAGAGCAATAGTGGGAGTGGTGAGAGCAATCCATTTGGAAGAGAAAGGAACTAGTAGGACCCGACCTTCCAAAAGGTGTGTAAAATATACAACTGTGTACAAACAAGGCAGGCATGCCCCATTCTCGTGTTATGTAACTCTGAAACAAAAAGATGACTGAAGTGTTGGTGTAGACAACTGCAACACCCTCGGCGGTGGTAATGATAAAGGCAGAAGACAATTATACAAAGGAACATACTTTGAAGAATAGGCAATGATCGTTGTAATAAGCAACGACGATGATGCAGGCATTGATGGCCCTACCAAGTTCAGAGGTCTTCGGCAAATGAAAAAAATAACTGCAATAGTCGCAAGGTAAGACCCACCATAGCATGAGAAAGTGTTGGCGTCGAATGCTATGGGGGCCAACGACAGCAGGGAGCAATGGTGTTTCACCCTGTGCCGTCTGAGATCTCTCATTAAATGGAGAATGAGAATCAAGATATTGTCGCCCTTTCAGAAAATTGTGCTGATGTCGACAAAAGGGGAATGCGACTCCCAAAAGAAATGGGATTCGTGGAATCTACTGAGGTGAGAAAGTGGCAGAGGTACATAGATGAAGTCAAGAAGTGGGAAGACTCAATACTGCCCGTGGTTGGAGAATGTATGAGATAAAAAGTGGTCGCAACCATGTAACCAGGTTGACTGTCAGGGGGATGACAAGACCGGTGATAAGTTGTGCCAGAGGTGGGACAAGGTGAACAAATTCAGAGGGTAGAGGTAAGTGACCTGTGGAGTACTCTGAAGATATGGACAATGCCAACAAGGGTAGATGATAAGGAACTCCAACCAAGGGTGACATGGGTTGCGTGTGGCCAAAAGAAAGAAAGTTTCCATCGGTGATGACAAAAGAAAATTTAATGACTGGAAATACAGGCGTTTGTACAATAAATAATGAATAATTTTGGGGAGAAATGTACAAATACAGAAACGGGTGCCCCAGTGTAAAATGTGTGCCCCGGGGAGGGCAAAAATTTCTTGGAAAACGGATGAAGGGTGGGGGCCCCATTGGTGAGTTTCTGTATGAGGTGGGTGAAATGAAGGTAGGTTCACAGATGGGAAAACTGATTGTGGATGAAATGGAGGGTTCATGATCCTGTGGAGGTGCAGGGAAAAAAAATAGAACCATAAAGAGATAATCTGGGAGTCCATGTGGGAAAGCTAGAAAAAATGAAGAGAAGGAGTTTGTGGATGATTCACGACATGATGAAAGACTATCGGGACTCCCATCCCTAAAGGGTAATGAAGAACAGCATGAGTGTCAAAAGTGTCAAAAGGTGCTATGAATGGGACAACTCATGTGGGTGAGAATGCTACCGGGTTACAGTACCGAAAATGCAAATGGAGGTGTGGGTACTGCAGAGCCGGGAATGAGGGTCCTAAAGGTCAATATCAGAGGGTATGACTGGAAATGTAAATGCAATACAGTGGGAGAGATTACATGCCAGTGCTGAGTATATACCTGCAGGGATGAGATTGATGAATGATGAGCAAGTACCTGCACACAGAACAACCAAATAACCAAAGTGAACTATATCTGAAGAGAATCAAAGAGATAAGCATGTATTTGACAAATGTGACTATGCACGTGTGTACCTGACCATGATATGAAAAAAAAGGTGCCCCGGGGGCCTAGGACGAAAAGGGACCCAGGGACTGCTGTGATGTAGGTGGCGGAATGTTGATCCTGTGGCTGAAGGTGGTTTGAAAAATGGACACCTTGGGCTCCCGGAATGGTGAGTGGAAGTTTGGCAAAAGGCCTATATATAGCTGTAGGGCCCACATTGCCACCTCATTTGTACCTGCTGCAACAGTGACTGGACGAGCAGATTCTAGAGGATATTTGGAGATTCTGGGAGGACGAGGCATCCAATTGGTGTTTTGCGAGTATCAGGTTAGTGGTCTGATCATCCTGCATAGAAATAGGTTTCCAATTTTGGGCAGGGCGGGTACGGGGGCCGTACAGGGGTAATTAGGGGTTTTTTGATGGGGTGTGGGCCCACATGCGTGGGTGATTCGGTAGAAGGCATGAATACGTGCATGCCTGTCAACCGAATATACGTGCATGGGTGCGCAAGAGGAGGAATTTAAGGCATGCCCTAGGGGCGCGCCTGTGAGTTGAACAGGCGCGCATCGGTGCGTGCTTGTGGGTTGAACAGGTGCGCATCGGTGCATGCCGGTGGGTTGGATAGGTGCGCACCTGGGCGTGGCCGTATGATGAATAGGCGTGCTCAGAAGCATGCCTATGTAGTGAACAGGCGCACATATATGCGTGCCTGTATAGTGAACAGGCGCGCATGTGTGCGCGCTTGTGGGTGAAAAAACTGCGCCTTTGAGGCAAGGTTTAAGGGTAAAAATGAGTTTGTTTAATGTTGTTTGATGGGTATCTGAGCTGATATAGGACTCTATGTTGTTTGCAGGTGGCCAGCAATGACGATTCCAGTGTGGTGGTGCGAGCGAGATTGGGCCCAGTTGCAAGAGGCTGTGGCCAATGATGGGCCTGGGGTGCGAGCGGCTTTAGCAACCTGTGGGTTGCTAAAGTTCTTTGAGTGCCCGTTGATATGGGCACAGGAGTACCTACTACAGTTCCTGCTCGAGATGTGGAGTCCGGAGATGCACTGCTTCCTCGTACGAGGAGAGCAGATCCCCTTCACTGTGGTGGAGGATGTATACTTTCTGACTGGGCTCCCCTTTCAGGGAACGCCCCTACCGGAAGAGCATGTGCTACCGAGGGATACACCCCTGGCGACGATTGGGGCTCGATACTATTCAGGTGAGAACTTCATGTCAAGGACTGTGGTGAGCATTAGTGCTCTAGACTCTTTAGCTCATCATTTCATAGCAGTGATGATTGTTCGTGTATACAGGTCACTGGCGACCCAACGAATTAGTGGTTGCCAGCTGTTGGTGCTAGAGAGGGTGGTGGTGGGTCGTGAGTGGTTCGCATGGGGGTTGACGTTTCATGCGCAGATGATCATGTAGTTGGACCGTTGTTGATCCACGGGTGCAGGAGAGTTTGCTTTTGGCTCGATCCTGGTAGCCTGGTTTTTGGAGAGGGTGTCGATGTTGCGCCCGAGGGTTTTGCTAGAGGCGCCAGAGGCACGAGAGCCACGCTTGATGTGGTGGTCTACAGTGTTGGTTCGCCATGGTGGTGGCGAAGGTGGACATTATTTTTCAGCAGATGCGGCACGTATATGGCGGCAGATGCCGCAAGTAGTGCTTCAGTACCCCTATGCTGGGGTTGACTTCCGGGGTGACCTGGACATGGTGCTGCCTCCAGGGGAGGTGTTCGACCATCGAGGTACATTTTAGAATTTGTGCATATTTGTGATCTTATGTTGTTTTGAGATATCAGTCCATATATATGTGATATAGATGCTGATATGATCTTTTGTTATTGATTTTTGCATGTGAATATGTGGCACCTCGTAGGCGCGAGGTGGAGATGTAGCGAGCGCTAGCTCGACAAGATCCAGAGGGAAGACCGCAGGGAGAGAGGCGACGGCGGGAGGTTGTCGTGGGTTGACCAGTAGAGCCTGAGAGGGCAGCAAGGCGACATCGTTTCGATGACCTTGGTGTAGGGCCATCTCATGCTCCTCCGACAGCAGCCGGAGTGGACTTTGATGATATATGTCGTCGCATAGATATGGTGTTGTAGGACATGCCTGAGGGCATGTAGATACACATCGAGGACGAGGGGTTCCTGGAGCAGTGTATAGGAGTACCACCACCATGGCAGTCGATAGTGCGACGAGTAGCTATTCTTTCCACGATGACTAGTGGATGCCTGCCGCTGGGGCAGGAGGGTCCTGTTGGTGGCCCTCCACCACCACCTGGGGTAGGTGGTGGTGGGCCATCACCTCCTCCGGAGGGAGGAGAAGGTGGTGGTGCGATAGAGGCACCATGATTGATGTATATTTTTTGATTGTATATAGGCTGGTGAGCCGATTTGTTTTGTACTGAGGTGATGTGCTGGCCTATGGGCATATATGTGTTTTGTATGTAAACATCCGAATGGCCTAATGGGCCTTTATATATATATATGAGTATACATATTTTGAGATCCTGGTGTCGTTTAAATGTGTTTTTTGTTGATGATGATGTCTATTCTATTTATATGTTGTGACAGGATTTATGAGATGTTTTATGTATGTGTAGCTTGATGTGATATATGCCAATCTAACACCATGTTAGCTATTTGATCTGTAGTTTGATTCAATTGTCTTGGAATATGTGTAAATGTAATGGAATCAAAATGTCGAGATAACAGTCTAACCTGCAGGTATTTGCAAAAGAGGAACGGATCACGTACATGGTATACATTGTTGAGCTGGAGAACGACTAGTTGAGAGTTGAGGAAGACTCTAAGGTGACGAATATGATGACGTTGGGCATCGGCCAGGAGGCCAATGATCGTAGTGTACTCGACATGGTTGTTGGTTGCTGGCCCCAAACATATGTCGCTTGAGTGTAGCATTTCATGTGAGGGAGTGTAGAGAGCCCATGCCGTCGAAGCGAGATTTTGCATCCAACGGCTGGTGTCGTCGGCATAACCGATGTGGTACGCTGGTGGAGGAAGCATCTGTCAATAGCACAAAGGATATTTTTAGACGAGAGGGTAGGAGAAAAATATTAAAAACACTAAACAAGAAAAAAAAAACCTAAAGTAGAAAAACTACTTCTAAGCATAAAATTTCTTGAGGTATAACCCATTGACGGGTTCCTTGAGCGAGAGGCCTTCGAGGGAGGCCAGGATATATGCGCCTTTGGTGAGGAAATGTTGGATAATGTAGGGTCCATGCCAAAGTGATTCAAATTTGTCGTGGCCAAAGGTATCATGAGCGATATCATAAGCCAGGACAAGGTCGCCTTCGCGAAATGATCGAAGGTTGACATGGCGATCAAAGGTATCTTTGGATCATTTTTTAGCTGCCTCATTGTTCTGTAAGGAATATCAACGATCTTCATCCAGCGACTCCAAGTTCAGCAAGCACTGCTCCATTGGAGCAGTGTCGGGTAATAGCTCAATTGCGGTGTGTAAAGCAGGAATTTTGCACTCGATGGGAAGAGTTGCCTCAACCCCATGGACTAGATGGAATGGCGTGAAACCCGTAGCAGTCTTTACTATTGTTTGATAAGCCCATAGCGTAGAAAATAACATATGATGCCAATTCGTTTTATGTTTATTAACCGTGCGCTGTAACATGGTCTTGAGGACTTTGTTCACTGCCTCGACCTGTCCATTTGACTGAGGGTAATATGGTGAGGCGAACTTATGAGAGAAGCCTAACCGAGATGAGAGTTCGATGAAGATCTCATTCTCGAAGTGTTTCCCATGATCAAAAACAAGTTGGAGTGGTACGCCAAAACGGGATATGACGTGGTTAAAGAAGAAGGGCACTGCAGTGTCAGCGGTGTTGTTGAAAGTAGGCATAGCTTCGGCCCATTTGGTGAAGTAATCCACGGAAACAAAAATGTATTTGTGGCCATTGCTGGAGGGGGGATTACAAGTCATAAAGTTGATGCCCCATTTACAAAAGGGGTCGGCGGTAATGACAGGGTGAAGAAGGGTGGGGGGAGCTCAGGCTTTGTTGGCGTAGAGCTGACATTGCTCACATCGTTTCACGGCATGAATGCAATCATGAAACAAGGTAGGCCAAAATTAACCGGCTCTGATAATATTTTGAGCAGTGGATATACCCGACAGATGGCCCCCACAAGTGCCACTGTGACATTCGTTTAAGACTCTGTCAGCCTTGTCAATAGTCAGGCAATGACGAAGAATGGTGTTGACGCCCCACCGATATAGGATGTCTCCAATGAGGAGATAGTGGGGGGCCTGATGGCGAATACGTCGATGATCATCACGTGATAGATGATGATCAAACTTTTGAGTTCATAGGTAGACGAGAAGGTCACCATACCAAGGGTCATCAGAAGTGATGTAAAAGATATGTTCGTCAGGAAAGTTGGTGTTGACGGGGGCACTGGTGGTGTCAGAGGGGAGGGCCATGACAAGTTCGGCAAGAATGAGGGCCTTCTTACTCTTAGGTGTTGAGAACTAGAGGTCATACTCCTGAAGGATAATGATCCAACGAGCAAATTTTCCGTTGATTTGTCGACGGTTGAGAAAGTACTGCATAGGGTTGGAATCTCCGACGACCTTTGTGGTGCGAAGCAGAATGTAATGGCGCAGTTTCTGGACTACAAGGACAACGGCAAGAGAAAGCTTCTCTCCATGTTTATACTTCAAGGGCGACCCTGAGAGGTTCTTACTAATGTAGTAAATGACGTGTTCACTATTGTCATCTCTGAGCTGGATGAGGACGCCGGCTACTGATACAGCTGATGTTGATACATAGAGGATGTAGTCGCGATTATAGTCAGGTGCACTAATTAAAGGTGCATTTGAAAGCGTTGTTTTAAGATTGTCAAATGATTGTTGGGCATAGTCGTCCCAGTGAAAGGGGATGTCGTGACGTAGTAAGTGAAGGAAACCATGTGCGCATATGACATAATCTAGGAAAAAGCATATGAGGAAGTTAGCTTTGCCATGTAGACTCTGCAGTTGTCGTAAATTCCTAGGAGGTGGAATTTCAGTGATAGCTTTGACTTTGAGGGGGTCGACAGTAATATCGCTTTGGGAAATGATAAAACTGAGAAGGCACCCGGCGGTGACACAGAACGCACACTTGAGAGGATTCAAGCGGATGTTATACTGTCGACACCGTTGAAAAATGATTCGTAAATCATCGAGATGTTGGGTGCATTTCTTGGAGCGTGTTGTGAGGTCGTCCAAGTAGGTGAGAATGATTTCAGACAGATTGTGGAAGATGTATGTCATCGCCCGCTGGAAAGTTGCGCCGACATTTTTTAAGTCGAAAGGCATGACACGATATGAAAAAGTACCCCATGGGATAATGAATGTTGTTTTATACTGATCGGCTGGGTGGATTTGGATTTGGTTATAGCCAGAGAATCTGTCCATAAAGGAGAGAGCCTCGTGGCCAGTGCAGTCGTCGATAATTTGATCGATGAATGGCGTTGGAAGGTTGTCTTTTGCATATGCGTTATTGAGATCGTGAAAGCCTGTGCAAACACAGATGGTGCTCTATTTTTTGTCGACGGGTACAGGGTTGGAAATCCATGAAGTAGAAGCGATGGGGTAAATAAACCCAGCCGTACGTAATTTGTCAATTTCGGCTTTGATAGCCGTGGCCTTGGATGGGTGTAGCGGTCGTTGTTTCTGGCGAACTGGTGTGATGTCAGGCTAGGTGTCGATGTGATGCTCGACAATAGATGGGTCAAGGCCAGGAATTTTGGTGTATGACCAGGTGAAAATATCCCTATATTCCTGGAAGAGGGATTTATATGCAGCGATTTCCTGAGGAGTGCAAGCAGCTCCAATGATGATTTCTTCGACGATGCCGTTTTTAATGGAAATGTTGATTTTGATGGTGGGGGAAATGTTGGCCATGTTGCCTTATTCAAATGCATCGGGGGCAGGAATGGGTTTATTGAACCAATCAATAGGCCCGGATGGAATAAAATATTTGGTTTCGACTACGTAAATGGGGTTTTGATTAGGAGGCATGAGGGATTCCTGTGGTAGGAAGAGTGCACGATGATGTAGTGCGTCCCAGGGAGAGTCTGGGTGGTGTAGCTCTTCCTGTATTTCCTCATCGCTATGAAAATGCCGGGAATACAAGGGGTCGTGAGGAGTGATCTCAGTGCTAGTGTGATTTCCCCCTGCTGGAGAAGCAAGGGGAGTGGTGTGAGCAGATGGTGAGGGTTCACTTGACATGAACCATATATTAAAGTACTGAGGGGTACCCATGGTGGTTGGATGGAGAGTCTTTGTAGTGGAATGAGAAGGAGAGTTGGGGGGGTTGCAGGGTAAATCCTCAGAGATGTTGTTAAAGAACCATGGAGGCGTTGGGAGTGCCTCGGGCTTGGGAGACGTGACATGAAGATCCTCAAGTAACGGGGTAATGTCAAGTATCGCCTCTACAGGTTGGTGAAGTAGGGCCAATTGATGTCGCCTGTATGTAAGGATCATAAGACACTGGTATGTAAAATAAGCTAGTGAATCGTAGAGAGAGCAAGGACATCTCATGCATTTATTGACTGAAGTAGTGACATAGCGAATGTCAGTGACGTTGGATGAGGATGTAGCAGGGTGTGGGTTGTTCTGGAAGTTCTGGTATATGGCCGCTAATGTCTACCGAAAGTGTGGCAGTGCTGGGCAATGAAGGGTGTAGTGGCCGTACTCGGAACATATAGCACAAGCGTATTTGGTCCTCAACCCTTTACTACTGGAAGGGTTGGTGGTAGTGGTACTTGCAGTAGCGATGGGTGTTGTAGGAGTTTGATTGGGGGGAATCAAATTCCATAATTCAGGTAGTGATGGGCAATTATTGGTTTGGTGGCCCTCTTTCTCACATAGTGTGCAAGGTGGTGGGATGCGTGGAGGAAGTGGAGCGGTGGGCTCCTTCTTCTTCCTCCTGCCCCCAACTGTAGAAGGGGGGTTAGTGAGTGGGGGGGTGGTGGGGGTAAGGATAGGAACTGACATGGGAAGTCCTTCCTATGGTCTAGGGACCATCTCTGGTGGGTGTAAATACCAAACTGGGATTGCTAACATCATATTAGGAAGTGTGAGTGTTGCGAGCTACCTGAAAGGCTTCAATACCTGGTGGAGGGTAAAAGAAGGGAATTTGGGTGAGGGGTTGGGGGAATCTCTCCCAGGTGGGATTATTCTCTTGAGGGGATGGGGACTTGTGGACTACTGAGGCTGACGAGTGTGCAGGAGGCACCGAATGGAGTGTTTCTGGGACTATTGAGATGTTAGGAATGATGGAAGCCTCATGAGGAGGAAGAGTATCCTCCATGTGAGTTCCGTTATATGAGAGGATGCATACTTGATTAGGGGGAAGGAGTGGTGGTGCTCCATGGTACATCCTTAATAAGGATGGATCTTTGAAAATCCCTGGACCCATCTCGATGAGTGGGTAGGTGTCTTGGTTGGTGTGGATGAGAGGAAGAATGTTATCGAGGTTGGCAGATGGGTTAGGCTCATAATGTGAGACTTGGTCGATGGTCACAATATTCCCATTGTGGGGGAACATAATGGTCCTAAAGACGGAAGAGGACACTACCTTCATAGCGTACATGTAGCTATGACCAAACAGGATATTATAATCGAGTGGAGCATCGATAACTTCAATGTCTATGAGGATAGTCTTGCCCCCGAGTTCAACAGGGACATTTTGGAAGAGCCCTTCAGGAGAGGATGGTCATCCGTCATAAGCTCATAATGTGATGGCAGAGGGTATGAGTTCCGAGGAACCGAGTTTCTGCCATATTGTTTTGGACATGATGCACGTAGAGGCACCTTCATCGATGATACACCGATGAACTGTGATGTTACGTATTTTCACTGGTATTTGAAAAGTGATCAAGGCAGGAAGACGGGCTTCTCCACTATCAAGATCAAAGGTGATGAGTCGAGTATCGGCAGGGTTGACTGTCCCCAAGGCAGAAAGTAACAATTTCTAGACAAGTTTGGAGGACTTCCAAGACTGACATGGTAGTCGGGGATTGTGCTAAGTCATCTACCAAGCTATAGTTATGAACTTCCCTAGCCTGCGGGTTGTGAACATTCCTGCATAATGGGATGCGAGGGATGTGAAGTGGTGGTTCGGTGGGTGGGCGAGGGATCACCAACGGGGTCCCGTTGGGGTAGGGTTTGTCTCTAGAGAGATAGGACTAGACTCAGCTGGATACTGACGATTTCGTGTTTGCAAAAGGATTTCTTCCTCACTGGTGAGGAGAATTGTATGCTCTACTGGATTGTTAGGGTTGTGGTATTATCACCCCTAAGGTGGGGGGTGTTGTATATCCTATTGGGTGTTTATCACACCTTGTTTTGAAATGGGATTTTGTAGCACTGTAGGAGGGGGTTGTTGTACATACTGTTGTGGTGCCTGTTGAGGGGCAGTTTGTGCAGGAGAAGGGGGAAGACTCCCAGAGTCTTTCAACCTTTTGAAATCAGTGATCTGGGGGAAATGGTGAGTGTAATGATTGAACTCACCACAAAGAGCACAAGGGAAGACGGGTTTAACATTATTTCGCCCTTGGCGTTTGTTTTTATTGCCCCCTTGGGGGTTTTGGTTCCCTTGGTTCTGGTTGCCCCCAGTGGGTTGGTGATGTGGGGGTTGATTCCCACCTTGACCAGGGTTGTTTTTGTTCCTGTTTCGTCCTTTCTTCTTGGTATTGTTCAATGGATGAGTTGGGTTGGCTGTATTCAATTGTTTAAAATTCTGGTATTGTTGAGCAGCAGAAGGTTGAACAAAATTTACCCCCGCATGTGGATGTGGGGGAGCCACGGGTTGTGGAGGACCGGGAAAGGGGAAGTATGGATTTTGTAGTGGTACTGATCCATAAGGTACATAGGAAGGTGTAGTGCTTTCACTAGTACTATAAGCTAATGTTGAGGGAGTACCACTGGTTATGGGAATAGGTGGATGTATGGGAGGTGCCGGTGGTGGTCCGCTGATGGGTGGAGGTATAGCAACAGGGTATGGTTGTTGATAAGTGGGTGGGGGGTAATAAGGAGTGCCCCCATATACCGGCGGGTATTGAGGTGTTCCATACATCGGTGGTCGTTGGGGTTGCGGGCCATGGTGTGTGGTGGCACCTATGAGCCCGTCTGATGAGTGAGACATCCCAGGTTTATCTTGGCCAAACGACACAGGTTTTGGAAGATCAGGAAGTATTGTGTATAAGTACCCTGACTATGCATAGATGAGGTCATACTATTGGGCCTTACTGATGGCTTCCTCTTCAGACTAAGGGAAGGTGGAAGCGACATCCTTTCCAAGGAGAGCGACAAGTGATCTAAGAAACCAGTCGAGGCACTTGCTTGGTGGTTTCTACTTTACACAAACTACGTCGCCTACGCCACTCATGAATGTGGTCAGAGATGTGGGTGGCTGAGGTTTATTTGAAGTTAGACAGTAGTTCTATACCCTTGTCACGGCGGATGGGTAATTGGAAGAAGGTCAAAAATGCTTTGGCCAATGACTCAAAAGTCGTATGTGACCCTAATGTTTCTTCGACATACCATTTGGATGAAGGACCAGTAAGTGTGCATTGAAATAATTGCAGTCTGATGGAATCATCCATAATGATATTGGAAGAACACCATAGATGAAAGGTCATGACATGGTTGGCAGGGTCATCTCCTACCTTGCCTTCAAACTTTGGTATGTCTGAAGGAAGTTTTGTTGGCATTGCAGGCCATGTGGCGTCATGCAATATAGGATCATTGGTGAGCTTGGTGAGATCCGATATGTTGAGAGAGGCCAAGTATGGCATCTATAGTGGGGTGGGAGGGTTAGCTCCAGCCATGGTGTGTTTTGAACCTGACCCTTGATGGGGACTAGGTGGGTTGGTTCTCCCTCCTTGAGAGAAAGTGGGTCCCCCATTGCCTTGTAAAGGAGAGCAAGTGAACAGATGACCTTGGGAAGTAGACCCAAGTAATGTAGAACCAAGAAAAGCTGATCCTAAGATAGTAGTACTCACAGGAGTGTTTGAAGGAGGTACCGATGAGCGGGTACGACCAGATACTCCCCCTAAGATAGGAGGGAGGTTGAGCAAGCGTCGTGAACGACGGGGGTTCTGTGGTTCCCCTATGATGTCAGACTAGTTGTGTGAATGTGTAGAACAAGTGGTGAGAGAAATATAGAAACAAAGAGCCTTTGTGTTGAATGTTTACACAATATATATATCCAAATCAAATTGTAATCAAATGTGCATCATACATAACATGAGAAAGAAGAATATATATGGGTAAGTGGGTTTTTTTCACGTGGGGGGAATCAAAAGAAAGCAAATGCTCGTGTCCTAGAAGACGTAACGTCCTTCCTATCAAATAGCACTGGACCTTCCAATAGCTCTCAACAGTGGGGTCTGAAGTCATTGGAAGAGAAACTAGTGAAGGATGAAACAATTGGTTATAATGAGGGGTAGAGGGGGCATATCCCGAAAGAGCTAGTGATACTTCCCAATAGCCACACAAAATCCAATCAAGGTGCAATTGCAGCCCACAATTGCCACTTGGGTAGATGTCCTAAAGTTGGTCACTAGGCACCTCGGTCAAAGTGCGACATTTAGATTTTTGGCCTAAGAAATGGGTCACGGGCT